>JAEQML010072986.1:0-15195 GCA_016904865.1 Pissodes strobi
TAATATAAAAAAACTGAAATGAATTTTAACGTCTTAAACTAATCAATATTATCAATAATAATATGGTAAGAATAACCTCGTGCGCCTATGGGAAGGCAAGATTTTTTGCGTGCTAGTCCTCTACCCCCTTCAGTCGTTGTTAAGGTTCACTCGCTTGGCGCACTATACTTCCGGCTTCCTGAAATCCACAACACTATTTTCCTCATATACAACTTCTCTTTGCCTTTCCAGAATCAGCATATGGTATACATTCAGCTTCCAAAGTGCACATGTCTTGTAATCAGCTTTACTCGCTAACCGCTCATGCAGCTATAGCTACGGTAATTTAAATTAATTAAAAATTACCGATATTTATAATAGTAAGATATCTGAAATATTTTACTTAAAAGGCGTCGTAGAAGAAACATGGCAGGAAAAGTGGAAAAACGAGGAACTTTTAGGCGTTAACAACCTTCATAATTTGATAAATTATTTCAATCTTGGGTATCTTTCTTTGTAAAAACTTGATTCATGGTGGCAGCGAGAATCTGATCTGATTTTACTTCCCCAGCTCTTACTGAACTTCTATATAAACTCACAACGTTTCGCTAAGTATAGTCACTCACCGTTATGATGAGAATCAAATATTTTGTTTTTTTACTGTCATACTACATCTCCAAGACTTTTTTGACTGCTTGAATCCACATAAAAATAGCCAAATAGTAAAATGATTTTTCACGTATTTGGATAAGTGTAGAGTCAACAACGCCTCTACAAAAGGACAAAGTGCTCACAACATGTTAAGCTCGTGACGTGTTGCATGTGGGCCTCTGCGATTTGGAGCGACTATGTAGGAGAGGGGCTTGCAGCTGGAAGGCTAATTTCGATCGAGGTGTAATTGGTTGCAACGTTGCCAAATTTTACTATAGTAGCGAATATTAGGATGCCCGTATATAAAGAATGCATCTCTCACATTACAATTTCTCCAATATTGTAAAAACATATTTCCATAAGATATTATTTCCTCTTTTTATAATGTGGTATTTCGTAATTTATTTATTTAATTATTTAATTGTTCGTGCATTCTCCTAAAATAATACTTTCCTTATAGAGCTGTCAACAGCCCTGAGTCGCTGTGACAGAAAGAAAATGCAAAGCAAAAGGCAAACGATTAGTTTGCAAAATGGCCAATAATGGCTTCGATAATAATTAGTGCTATTTTCTTGCATGTGCTTTTAAGTTCGCGAAACTTGTATCTAATATTTCGTTGTATACTTAGCTATACAATTTATATTGCTAGGCGTATTTTTATATACGTAAAACCATATAATATTACGGATTTAAAGACCTGTTGCTTTTATGCCGGACGGCCGCCGGCCGATTTGTTTAGTTTATAAGTTTTTGTTCGTGCTTAATTGTACGTTTTTCTCTCGGTTTCGGCTAGTTTTGTGGTAACTGATACTTAGTGTAATTATGCCTCAAAAGTGTTGTGTGTATTTAATGTTTATGTTTTAGGTTTTTCAAAGGACTTTAGTTTACGACAAAAATGGCTAAAAGCTATACCCCGTGATAGCTTTTAACCCACAAACAACACGAAAGTATGTGAAGCTCATTTTCCTGAAGGTAGTATAAGAAGTACATATTTCAAAATTCAACCTCTGGTAAGCTTTTCAGAATAGATTTATTAAAACCACGGCTGTATACCATCTATTTTTTTAAATTGCCCTAGTTATTAATCAAAAAGCTCAAATAATGAGCTAAATTTGCCCTAAAACCCATGGGATGAGCAAAATTGAGTTTGAGGAGCACTAAAAAACATACATTTTGATAATTTTGGGGCGTTTATTGTCAAATTGTCTACATTTAAACTACCAAAAGCTTGGTTTTCTGCCCAAAATTTGTCTCAAGAAGGTGAAATATTAACCACTTTTTTAAAATTGAATATCCACCTGGCCCATGCATTAATTGGGCGATTCTTATTAATTATAACCTGAATATTGAAACTTTTTTGTATAGCGAGTCAGTTTGTACTTCAACATCAAAATTAAAAACGCCGTTTATTTCACATAGTTTGGACGATATGCAGTCAACATTTGAAGCCATAGATGAGACTGTTATTATTCCACCTTTAGAGAAAAATATTACCGGTATTAGCTGGGCATACATTAATGAAATTTTCAGAGGATCTGATGTTGGCGGTTGTGTTTTGACGGACCTACTCGGACCCGTTCTCAAGGATCTTATCCTATGATCAGGCCACTAACACAAAATTGAAGTTCATGTTATTCTGACGGAACCGATCCATACTCTGACTGAGTCTGTGAATTTATAGACAATTATGTCAGTTTTGACCCAGAAAAAATTTGATCCTCAAGCATAGATCCTTAGATCTTTTAGTCATGTTTAAAAGACCAGCGGGCCAGACTGTAAGAAAAAGTTAAAAAAGAAGTGAAGTGAAATATGTAGCTTACTTAGTAATTAAGTGAAGAGTAGTGGTTGTGTACATGTATGAATCATACTAAATGAAACACGTTGTATTCCATGCATTGGATTAAAATTTTGCATGGAATACAAAGTGTTTCATTTAGTACTTAGTAATTGTTATTATTACACCGAAAAATAGGAAAATTTTAGCAATTGCATCAGCTGAGAAAATTGTTTCCGAAGGAAAAAGAATCGTCCAAAACGGGTAAAAAGCTGGATTTCAAGAAGAGATAGATACATTTATTTATAGCTAAAGAATTGAAAATTAATGAACCCCGAGATTTTAGAAATTATTTGCGAATGACGGATGCATATTTTGATCTTATTTTGAGTAAGTCAGCTAAAAATATATATAATCCTATTATTGATTGATTTGTCTCTTGATTTTAATAACTGTGTGTATTAAAAAGCTAGGATGGTTTGTAATAATAATAATAATATAGCATCATATTGATATTATCTTGCTACAGGATTGTTGGGTCTCTATTTAACTAAGCAAAATACAAAAATGAGATTGGCATTCCTGCAGAGAAACGCCTTGTAGAAACCTTAAGGTTTCTTAAGACTGGAAGGTCATATGAGGATTTAAAATTTTCAACTGGAATTGCTGCTCAAACTTTAGGGTGAAAAACCGCGTTTTAAAGTTTAGGGGGTTGAAAGGGGATATTCCCAACCGAAATTTATGGGACAAAATATGGGGCGGTTATCAGTACCCCTGGGACTATAGGAAAATAAAAAAAATTAAGCCGGCAGAGTTCAGCAGCCAAAGTACCTGTTGTCTCTACTATATACAATATTGTGATCCGTTGAAAAAATATAAAATAAAAACATGCAATACCCAAATCAAAGCCAGCCATAATGTACACTACACATTTCACAAAGGGCGGTTTTCAAACTAAAAACTTTATAGGTTATGGTAATACAGAGAAGCATTCAAAAAGAGTCCCGCAGGCAAACCCGCCCCCCTCCTCCGGGGCTACGCCACTGACCATGTATAAAAAACTTTTACCACAAGCTGGTTATATAAACATTACACATTTAATAGTGCAGTTTGGCATTCTATTAGTTCTTCGTACGCAGAGCTTTTAAAATTGTTGGCTACGTAATCTTCACAGTTGACTTTTCATAAACATGGCATAAGTCTATATAGCTCGATAAATTCGGCAATTAAACTCTTAGTCCACTCCATGTCCAAATATCATTGGCGTGATAATAAAAAAAGGAGAAAAAATCCTAAAAGTGTGCTGATATGCCGAAATAATTGTTTGAAATTAAAAGATAAAACACCAAAACCGGATCGGATCCACGTGTTAGTTGGTAACTACGGATTAAATTTGTCCGATCAAATAGATCGGATTTTTCCGAAAGGGACGAGAACCTCTAGAAATTCCGTTAGTTACCCCAAATTTGATTTTACTAGCAATGCCATGCCTGATTCCGTTAAACCATTAAATGAGAAAAATAAAATTAAAGGTGTGTTCGATTTTGTGTCAAATATACTAAAACGTTTTCGAAATCTTGATGATAACAAAATAGTACATGCTTTAGATTTTATTTGTGAACAATTAACATTCCTTACAACTGCAAAGGAAATATATAGGTATTCAAGTAGTACAATAATTTTATGTTCTATTCTTTATACTATTAGTCCACATGCATACAAATACTTAGGAGATTATGGGTCCCTTATTTTACCACATCCTCAAACTATACCTAATGTGTGTTTGTAATAAACATATGACTGATCCGCATATGGATGGAAGAAATATCTTCTTAACCTATGCTCGAAATGTGTTTGGTTTGCTAAAGGATCATGAGAGATTTGTAATACTTCTTTTCGATGAAATTCACATTGACCCTCTTACGGATTATAAGGACAGCTGGTCAGCAGTCAATATTAATAACACTCTAGCTTCTTCGGCATTCACCTTCATGATAAGAGTGTGGTCTAGCTTTAAAGGGGTAGTTCACATAGCTCCCGTCTTAAATATTCATTCCGAAATATTCTATAATTTTATTAAAACCATTATTGAGAATTTAGGAGAAAGTGGGTATGTAGTTTTTTGCACAATAATTGATAATAATGCTATTAACGGGAAAGCAATGAGCTATCTTTCAACTATAGACTAATTTAGTATTGTTTATTCTCACCCGGTAGATAATGAAAGACCAATATTTTATTTATTTGACAAAGTTCACTAACTCAAATATATTTTTAAAAATTAGCTTAAACCCAAACCTCATCAACTGTTTTATTTTCCTGATTTTGACACTTTTAAACTTAAAAAATGCGCTTCTTTTTCTGCGATTAAAAAACTACATGAACTGATACGCTATTAAACTTCGGCTATTCTTTAAACCTAGAAGCATTGTTTCCTTCATCTTTAGAGCCACAAAATGTAAAACTTTCATTAAATTTTTTAAACTTTTTCGTAGTAGAAGCTTTAAGACATTTTAGTAGCCGTATAGCACACTCTCAAGCCACTGCTGATTTTGTAAACATCATAACGATAATGGTGGAAAATAGTAAACGTAAAAACCCTATTTAAAGGCAAACATATTTCAGGAACCTATCGTAACGAAATAACTGACGGACATTGAGTTAGATTTTAAGATTGAGTTCTTAGAAAAAATGTTAAGATGGCTCGATACTTGGCAACCTGGCAGTTATTCATCTCATCATACACTTACTTCATGGGCTGCTTGAAATTACCAAATACTGTTTTAATGAACTTGATATAAATTATGTGCTCTGAGGGAAATTTCAAACAGACTTTTTTAAAGATAGATTTGATAAATACAGGCGAATGGCAAGTGGTCATTATCATATTTCTGTGCGACAGTTATATGAGACAGAGAAGAGAATTCAATCTTTATTAACACTTCAGTCTCACAGTTTTAGCCCTAATAAGTTCTATGAATTACCTGATTATGACCCTGATAAAAATTGCCCTCAACAAGACTTTTTCCAAATTATAACTTTATTGTGTCAAATTTTTATTTATTTATTTGTTTATTTTTTTACGCTGCCTACCTTACAGGTTATAAAAACCCAACTACAAGGCAGGAAGGACATAAAGAAAGTAATTACAGAAAAGTGTAGAATAAAAATAATAAAGGAAAGTCCATATTTGACTTAACCTATCAGAGGAAAAATATACAGTATAAACAACAGAAACTAATAACATAAAAGAAGTTAAAAAACACTTAACATTAAAAAATAATTTAGACAGTAAAAAACAATACATAAAAATTATATTAAGCATTATTCAAGATGGAAATGTGAAAGTTTTTCAATGCTTCAAAATGCGACGAAGACACTCTGTGAAATATTAAATAAGTCGATGTTACATTCGTGGTTTTGCATGCTAATTTAAATAAATGATTATCACTTGAGGATATCAAAGATGTATTGCCGTTAATTACATATTTAGGTGGTTATTGTTGCTAATTTATTGTTGAGGACAATTTTGATCTCATTAATTAATTGAATCGTGGAGGACTTTTATATCCCCAGGACAAGTTATAAGTGTTGCATCTGTGACCTATATAATCTTTAATAAGTTAATTAATGACCCGCTGACCGAAACGAATAATCCTGTTTACAGTTTCGCAGATGACAGTACCCTTGTCTCTCAATTTAGATCAGAAAACCCTTTACCAGCGACTGAGACTTATCACTGCAGACAGGTACCCAAAACAACTATTGCGATCGAGTTTTTACCCAATCTAACCCATAAATTTTCTGAAGAGTAAGTGTATTTTTTCATTTTTGATGACATGTCAGTGCCATACATTTATTCACATTTTTTGCATAAATCTTCATAAAATACAATCAGTTCAACCTTGATACACTTAACAAAAAAATATATTCCACAATAACTAATATAAGATAAGTGTATGAAGTAAAAACCGAAGTGATCTTGGCAGCGTTTTTTTACTACTATCCATGACCCCAAAAATATTTTTGGTGTATCTATTTTAGCGAATGTATCGCCACTTTTTTCATTGAAAAAAAATTGTCAAATATTATTTAGAGCGAAATAAATAAAGGAGCAACTTACAAATGGTTCTCAGGTTGCGGGCATATGCAATGGCACACATCAAGTAGGTACGGGAGAGTTTTTGCAGGGACATATTTGATCTTAACGGACATAAAATTATATGTATACTTAATTGTTAGCGACTCAGCTTCAATGAACATTCATACCTAACGTGCATTGCGTGTTAGGAGCCCATTCTTGTTTTTATATTTTCCTTATTTTGTACTGTTTGCATCTACTTCTAATGGGGGGGTCATAGGTGAATACAGGAATCATGCACTTATGAGGAACTTATTACATTTTTGTGTTTTAAAGCAATTTTATCTTTTTTTAAATTTTTTCTTCTAATATTTAATTTAATATATTTTCATTTCATTTTTTAATATTTTTTTTCGCCATTAATCTTTTTCTATCATTAATTAGATATTTCTCATTATCTTATACCGACTGTTACTTAAACATACGGCACATATTCAAGGAGTTATTTCCTATTCTAAGAACATTTTGATCTTTGATGGTTTTTGAAAGACTGCCTTATTTGGTATATACAGGGCGATCTCATTTGTCGACAAAACCCATTTTGATATTTTTGAAATTATTCATGTAACCAAATAGAAGTATGGCGTACTACTCTGAGTTTATCAAGTGCATGTTTTTAAGTGTGTTTAAGAAGGTTATTTGCTATCTGTCGAATTTATTGACAACGATTAACATTATATTTTCTATCTTGGATAGTTAAACTTTTGTAAGTGGGGTCCTCTATCATGAAT
The DNA here is from genome assembly GCA_016904865.1 of Pissodes strobi. Taxonomy (NCBI): domain Eukaryota; kingdom Metazoa; phylum Arthropoda; class Insecta; order Coleoptera; family Curculionidae; genus Pissodes; species Pissodes strobi. Next base: position 7,277 of record JAEQML010072986.1, read on the forward strand.
CTCTATACGAACGCCGAGATGGCCCATGTATGAGTTTGCCGATGATAATTCATTACAAGTTAGGCGGTTGTACCTTGGACGATTTCCTAGTCTTCATTATCCTGATAGAAAAACCTTTCAAAATATTCATCAACATCTTCATGAAAGAGAAACATGGAAACAGGAGGACCAGGAAAGCCAATGTCAGTAAGAACAGTAGAGGTAGAAGAGAATGTGCTTAACTTGATATAGAAAGATCTAGGTACTTTTAATAGAAAAATTGCGGTTGGTGAACACCCCAATATGTGTATTAACTTATCGTTTTTCACCGTATAGTTTGGTGATAAGAGCCTGTATGTCTGTAGTATGAATGAGCCATAATGAAACTCCGAATACATTTATTTCACCCCAAGTAAATAGCAATTTGTGCATTTAAAACATTGTATTTCAGTTACTCCTTAGTCCGAACCTGGATTGTCGGTAGAATAGATTCCGTTATATGCAACATTCGCTGAAAAGCAAGTTGTCACTCCCTTAAGGCAATCGTTATTAATCGGTCCAGTCACCGCTCTGCTTGAGTTTGGCGTCAAAAACATCAGCCTTTGTCGCTGCCTTGTTTGACGCCAAGACGTTTAGTTAGTTTTCTCAAAATTTAAGTTTAGTCGAAGAAAGAAGTAATAAAGTGCCTTACAAACACTCTACTAACCGTGAAGCTTGAGTTTGGCGCCAAGAACATCTACCCAGTCATAGCTCTGTTTGACTCCAAGATATTTAGTAGTTTTTCCTTTGTTTACACAGATATTTAGAAAATATACGCTGTACTCTGTGTTCCATTTTTCTAACACTAAATTAAGGATTTTTGGGCGTTTTAACGCATTTTCTCGAGACAATACAACTCGTAGCGTCTCTCCTGTTGAAGATGGAAGAAGGTAAAAAGGCGGTTGGAAACTTGTAGTTAGACAAATCTGTTTTTGTGCTCAAGATTCGAATCAAGTTTCGAAGTCTTATATCCCCGGCAAAGTTAAGTTGAGAGTCGTAGAAGAAGTAGAATCACAAGATATTAAGTATGAACGGAAAGGCAGTCAGTTGAAATTTTGAAATAAAGAAAGTTTTATTAAATTCAGTAAAGAGAGAAAAATTCATGGTAGATTGATTTGAATGATTTAAAAATTAATTATTTATACCGACCAATTTCAAAAACTTTGAATGCAAGTGACGAAACTTTTTGGAAAATGTCAAGAGCAACTGTGGGATCCATACCACAAACACTTCTTCCTGCCGATTTTCCTGCCCGTATTGTTTTTTTTTTGGTCAATGACTTTTCGACTACCTCCCTAAGTCTTTTACCGCTAAGGTGAATTTCTCAATAAATGCAATAAGGAAATTCCACAAAAACTACGTATGAGCTGAAGAAAATCCAAATGAGGTACTTAAATATCGTTCCCACACCTACACGTTCAATTTATCGTTGAACGTGTGGATTGGAATTTGAAGACTAATCTGCGAGGTGTATCGATTTTTTTTTGGAACAATCGCTACTTCAATTTCTGGAGGATGTACCATTAATAACGAGAAATGCAATGCGGTTTATGCTTGGTGGTGTCCCAGCGAATTCTAGTGCGATTGCTCGTGAGTAATATACAGAGATCGGACGATCCCCGGACTTAAACACCCTAGATTATTTCCTAAGGAGCCATCTACAGTCATTGGTTTACACTACTTCATTGGAAATTGTGGAAGGTTTAAGAAATCGGATAATTACTGGGTGTAACTCAATAAGAAACTACCCGTTTTTTTCAGAGAGTTCGGTGGTCAATGAGGAGAAGATTGAATATTTTGCATCCCAGCTAACAGTTCCAACAATTCTTGTATATTAAGAAACTGTTCAGTTTTTGGCAACAAAATATTTTTATTGTCGACAAATTTTATCGCACTATATCTTCGAAACAGAGCGGCTTCTCAAAAATCACCTAATGCAAAATATTTTTAGAATAATCCAGGGAATAACCCCTTGAATGTTTACCATATGTTTGATAAACACTCTTCATATAATGGTTTATTAAATATAATATGCATAGACATTTGTTTCACTAAATTAAAATCTCTTTCACTCTAAAAACTTGTTTAAATGTTCTTTTATAAAATTAAAATAATTTATTTTTCTTGCACAAAAATTTGTAATATTACATTTTTGAAAGAACAGATCCTTCAGATCAATCTACTAAATATTTGCTTGCTAAATTTAAATAAGAAATTGCTTTTATTTTGCAATAATTGTTATGAGCCCTGAAATATTTCATGTAACTTATATAAAACTTTTAAAATATGAATATGAGCACTAAATTGGTGATGATGATGACATCTAAAAGTATTGATTATAGTTTCAGAATTTATAAATGAATCTAATTATAAATTAAGGAAGTGCATAATGATCGCTATTTATTGCGTTTCTTCAGAGTTCTGTGACAAAAATCATATTAAATATAGGCACTTGTAAAGGAGACAATAATTTAATTTGCACAATGCAACTGTTTTCCTACATTGTTCCGTTTATCTTCATATAGTTCATACTACAAACAGAAACGGCCCATCGCTAATCAGAGCCAACACACACCAAGCAAAACTTTAGAATATTAGAAATGAAATAGGATATAAAATTGACAACGCTGCCTAAATTGCGTTCGGCCTCGTGCTATTGTACCGCCCACATTTTCATGGCAATTTGGGGTCAAAGATTTCGTGGTGTCAAGATGTTTCAAAGTTTGTTCCAGTTATTTGCATGTTTGTCAACGCCAAAACACCCAAGCAATTATATGAGCGAAGGAAAAAATCGGAAACAGAATTTATAATGCTTAAGATACTGTACTAAAAGTAATAAGGAAAAACCTAAAAACAAGGAATATTTTATATTATAAGCCATAATATAATATTAAACTGAAATAATGTACTGCCAATAGTGTCAATCAATAATTATTAGCGATAAACATTGAAAATACCGAATATCATATATTTTTCAAAAATACGAGTGTTTTTGAAATGTCGACAGGTAGTTTATATTTTTGACACTTTGGCAGTTTACCAATTACTTAATTAAAAGAGGAAAATATGAGCTACCCACTCAATATTCCATAATATCTAAAATTTTAACATAATTTTAAGACTTGTAAGCATCCTGTAACGCAGCAACACAATTTGCGACAAAATAAAAATTAAGTGTAGGTTTGTGTATAACTGGTTTCGAGATTTAGAAAAATTAAATTTATTTGTCTTCGAAAAATTACCATTTTAAAGTAGTATAAACAAATACATCAAATAAGGTTAACGTTACGATTAATGCTTGGCGCCCTTCGCAAAAGCTCCACGCAGTTCCTTATGATGTGTGGGGGCCAAATGAGTGAACGAATCCCCATGAGAGGGTTACATCTGTGATTTTAGTACTTTGGTACAGTGCTTTTTTTTAATCCGGGCACTAATGTTTCGAAAAATGTATGTGAAAACTATTTTTAAAAATATATAATTAAATTTATGAATCCAAGAAAAATATAATATCGATATTTTAAACAATAGTGAATGATATATGGAAATATGAGACCATTGTATTGGCAAAACTAGATTGAAATAAGAATTACCTACTTCAAGGAAAAATAAAATAAACTGCTGTTAGCTTCAAAGGCATACGAAAAAGATTTATTCTAGTTTTAAAAGTACAGGGTGATCCAGACAAATCTTTAAATGGAAATATTTCCATTATTTTGAAATTAGAAAATAATATTCCGAACAGAAGTTGTTTGATTTCATCTGCTTTTACACATGCTTTTGTTTTAATGTATATATTGTGTCTGAAAAAAGCAGGGCACATACCAACTTTGTTTTTTTTAATGTAATATACCACATTTTTTAATGATTTTTAATTTTTTATTTCATTATTTTTTTTGTATAATATATTATGTATCAAAACTTAACTGTAATTGAAGTATTTAAGGCTTTAGAATTACTAAATACTATTATTTTCTCGATATAAAGGTTCATTTTTCAAATGTTATGGCATTAATGTTTGATGTCTGATTTACTGATTCATCTTGATTTTTTGCTAATATTTTACGAAATGGGCTATAATATAGGTATAGTTTTTAAATTATGTTTTGGTATTAAACTTGGAAATAACTTACTAGGTTATCAAGACCTATAATCAATCATACACAAGAAAGTAAATAAAACGTATAATTTTTAGTCTAAATTAAATGCTCTGCATGTCCCCCATAAAGCCTGTCACATTTCTCGCAAAATTCTTTTCTGGCATTCCAGTGCATTTATAATTATTTCGTTCTCATTTTTATTTAGATTTCTGATTTCATCATTATTGTAACTTCTTTCTCTATAGACTGTATTTTTCAAATACCTCCAAAGGAAGGCGCGGGCCATTTGAATATTCTATATCTACCAGCAACACCTCTAAAAAAGGACTAAGGGCTCACAAAATTTTAGCTCGTGACCGCGAGGGTTGCGGGTGGAAGGGTAATCGCGATCGAGGCGCATTTGATCGCAACGTTGCCAGATTACTACAATAGTAGCGAATATTACGATGCCCGTAAATAAAGAATTACATTACAATTTCTCCAATATTGTAAAAAACATATTTCGATAAAATGTTCTTTCCTTTTTTTATAATGTGGTATTTCGTAATTTATTTATTTCATTATTTAATTAGATGACAAGGATATTAGAATCATATGGAACTTATATTGAAATCAAACAGCCACCATAAAGCTCAATATGTGTCATTGCTGTACAACGTGGAGTTAGACAGGCCTGTATTATCTCTCCTCTGATCTTCAACTTATACTCGGAGGAAATATTTACCGCAGCCCTGGAAAACACCGACCATGGAATCCTGCTGAACGTAGAACGTATCAATAACATTCGACACTGTTGTATTTGCCGACAGTCTGATTGGCTTGCAAGAGTTGATGAACAGGTTAAACGACGCCAGTGAACAATATGGTCTAGAAACGAACATAAGTAAAACCAAGTTCATGATAATAAGTAAGCAGGACATCCGAAACTGTCAACTGTTTATCAGAGAGAGTCCAGTAGAAAGAGTGTCCAAATTCACTTATTTGGGAACGATAATTAATGAGCAATGGGACCACTCTCAAGAAATTAGATGCAGAATAAAAAAAGCAAGACAAACTTTTATCAAAATGTCAAAACTTTTTAAAAGCCACAATTTGGACCTAAACATCAAATGCAAAATATTTCGATGTTACGTTTTCTCGACACTCTTTTACGGAGTAGAGTCATGGCCATTGACAGAGGCGACCCAAAAAAGACTTACAGCATTTTAAATGTGGGTATACAGGAGAATTCTGAGGATATCGTGGGTGGACAGGGTGTGGTGTCTAATGAATCAGTACTGGAAAGAATGAACAATGGAAGGGAGGTGATAAACACTAAAGAGAAGAAAACTTGAATATCTGGGCCATATAATGCGAAACAAAAACAAATACCAGCTCCTTAAAGAAATTCTCCAGGGAAAGGTCTATGACAAGAGAGGATAGCGTAGGATATCATGGCTGAAGAACTTAAGAACATGGTTTTCCAAAACAACTACTGAATTATTCAGAGCAGCCGTAAACAAGGTCATTATAGCCAGGATCATCGCCAATATTCGGAACGAATAGGCACTTGAAGAAGAAGAAGAATTATTATTTAAAACTACTGCCTTGTCCGTGCACTTTTCTAAAATAGTACACTGGGCTCTCGATAAACTGCTGCTCGATGATCGGCTACGCCGGATAATGGGTGACCGCCGCCGCCGCTGTGTTGAAATTCTCGAAATCAAAACAAGTAAATAAGTGCATTATTGCTAACCATTTATCTAAATACACACACACGTACATATGTATTAAATACATTATTCATATTATGCATCTATATCTATAAAATATAGACAGACACCTTGCTTTTACATACATATTTAAAATCATACATATACTCGCCGGATAATTTGCCAATCTCTGTCGATACTTTATGGCTGCCGTAATCGGCAATTACTGTAATTTTGCTGCATTTTTGTGAAATCGGGACTATTTATGTGCTTTTAAGTGCGTGAAACTTGCACCTAATATTTCGTTGTATATTTAGGTATACAATTTATATTAGGTGTATTTTTAAATACGTAAAACTATATATTTCGGACCGAAAGACACGTCGCTTGGCTGTTTGTGTAAGTACAGTTTATTATAAGTTTTTGTTTGTGTTAACTATATGCTTTTCTCTCGTTTCAACAACACCACTATTGAGTGGCTATTTCTAACTGATACTTAGTGTAATTATGTATCAAAAATGTTGCATTCCTGGCTGTAATGGGAAGTATAAAAATGGGCCTAAAGCTAATGATTTCGATTTTACAAACGGCGTAAGTTTACAACATAAATGGCTAAAAGCCATACCCACAAACAACACGAAACTATGTGAAGCTCATTTTCCTGAAGGTAGTATAATAAAAAGCACAAACACTGACAAGTTGTTTACAGTAGATTTACTAAAACCACAGCTAAAAGAAGACTGTACACCATCTATTTTTTCAAATTACCCTAGGTATTTATCAAAAATGTCAAAATACTCAGCTTAAAAATATTCATGAGTTAAATTTGTCAAAAGCCCTTGAAATAAGAAAAATTGAGTTTGAGGAGCACGAAAAAACATACATTTTGATAAGTTTATTGTCAAATTTCAATTACCAAAGTTTGGAAATTTCAAACAGACCCTTTTGAAGATATATAGATTTGGTAAATACAGGCAAATGGCAGGTGATCATTATCATATTTCTGTGCGACATTTATTATACATAAATACATAATATTCTGAATTTTGGCGCAGGTGCAGGGGAGCTGGGAGCTTGCCTTTAATACTACACCTAGTATTAGGTACACCAAAGCTCACACATAACTTTTGGGATTTGTCAAAAAGTCTGTCATAGCCTTCTAATAAGTTAATTATTGATGGTTTCCATAAATATTAGTGTATGTATTCCCTTACATGATTAAAATTGCACGGCCTACATGGACGACGACACACAACACGCACGAATGTCTTGTTATTGAGTGGGTATTGTATCTACCCATCCACACTTAATAATTATTATAAAGAAAGTCTCTTACTGCCAGATTATAATGGAAGGTGCTCCTCCTTGTTGCGTCCTTAAAATCAATTGGCTCAGCATCTTGTGGATTTTCATCAGACCAAATATGTTTTTTCTATTATAAATTTCGTTCGTGGTAAATATTGCCTCATCCGTCCACAAAATTTTATTGAAATAATTTCGATATTGATTAAAACTTCCTTTTTTAATTTGAACAAATTCATTTCCTTATTTTTTGTTCGTCGTTTACGTGAGCTGGACTTATTTTAAAATCGTCGTATCCGTATTGATTTAAAGTTGCCTGAAGTGTTCCATAACTAACTTTCTTGTTTCGTGACCCATACCTCACATTTCTGGCACAGTATCTGATAGATTTTCTTGGATGTTCTTGAAAATTAAGCAATATATTAAAGTCCCTTTCTTCGCTTCATTGTATTGTCCTTTTTTATTTACTAGGGACGCTGTTTTTTGCAACGACTTCTTCGCATTAGTTATACTTGATACAGATGTCACACTCCGGCCATTCTGAACATTTTCCCTATAATCTTCTTGTGTTCTTGTGGCGTTATTCGTTATTATCAATGTTGAAATAAAGTTCGGCCATTTTCAACTTTTCAACAATCAAGTGCTCATTTTGTAAAATGTTAGCAGAAAATGAAGATGAATCAACAAATCAGACTTTAGGCATCAATGCCATGATATTTGAAAAATAGACCTTTATTTCCAGGTAACAACAGGTATTATATCGAAAAAATCATAGATAATAGGTTTGTTCTAGCAGCGATTTCAAACGGTT
>MU195602.1:467-15194 GCA_016904865.1 Pissodes strobi
GTAGACTTGTTTCCTTGAGCTATGCTCGATAATTTTCCATTCTTTTATGCTAACAATGTTAACAGCAATGGAGAAGGGGAAGGGGGAGGGAGAACGTACCACAACACTCACTGGCAACATCATTCATATCGAAGTATAAGATCAGTACAGCACATATCAGAAGTCGAAATGCGGTCTGCATATTTTGCATACGGAACTCCACTGGGAGCCCAGTCTAGTCTCAACATTTTCTAAGACGGTTTATAAATAGAACTCCTAATATTATCAATGCTTAAACTTCAAAAAAGATCTTGATTCATAGGCTACAGCTTTTTATAAAACGTGGCACCAACTACTTATGGCAGAATCATCATTTCGTCTGATATTTTTTGTTCTTTACAACTAAATTTGGTTGACGCTATATGTCAGAGCTAGAGCAATTTCGAAAAGTAAGGTCATGATCCTTGTTCTGATTTTTATGAAGATAAACAAGTTACATCATCCTGTATCTCGCGTAATGCTACATTATTACCAGCTCATTAATCGGTGTTATCTAGACATCAACATATAATAACAAGGACGACCTTGACCGCGGATAAGCGAGATAGAGCGGAAACGTTTCGCACCGATTTATCTCGTTAATTGGGTCGACTGTTCTGACGTCAAAAAGTCGGTAGATATACGTTGAAATTTAAATTTCAGCAAGTAGCCTGTTACATATTAATTGGTATTAAAGCAATAAAATATTTAATTGCAACTGAATGGTGTTTTATTATAATTAAATTATTAAAGTTTCAGGAAAATGATAAAAACGGTCAAGACTAATAGATGAGAATGTAGAATGTCCTACGTTCCCACTTTTTTTCTTTTTTTTTATGGCAGTGGCACCACTGATCCATTGAGTGGCACACACACTAAGGGAAAATCCTATCGCCACTGTATAAATTTTTATTCTGCTATGGCATTCGACGAGCGGTGTGTGCGAAGATGTTGATGGTTCTAGAATAGTTATGGAAACAGATGTCCTGGGAGTGAGTTCCACCACCTGGAAGAACGAGGTCCTCATTTGTAAAACCTTCTGAAGTAAGAAGGCAACACATTTATTTGCTTGCTTGTACCCATCCAGATTATGTGCAGTCTGTGCGCACAGATGCTTGACACTTGGCAGTATCACAGATTTTCGCGTGCAATACTAAGCATCGAAATATTTCAACTTACTGGATTCAAAAATCAGCAGAGGATTATTTGCAGGATCTAAATCAAGCCTTCATGACATATCTGGGCCCTCCACTAAGTATTAAGTTGGAAAATTACGTATTAAGTTGAAAAATTAAATAATTAGTTATTGGAAAGCTACAGACCTTATGGCTTCTTAACGTGAACTGATAGCAAATATTCTTACACCCAAAGATCACAACTAAGGGACCTAGAAAAAATATAAGGAAGTTCAGTCAAAAAATATGAGGCGACTTAGCGAAGCAAATGAAAAATATCGCTTGGGATGTGTAAGGAAATAGAAGATGCCAATAGAACACATAAAGGGAAAGTTAAAAAGAGAGATATACTAAATTTAAAAATTACTAAACGCTAATAAAGCAAAATTAACAAAAGCAATTATAAATTGAAAAACATCGTGCCTATCAATACTTCAAGAAATAATACCAGCCATTTAAAACATGAAAGGAAGTAGGGTTGTGTGTTGTTGTTTTAAAATTCACTGAAAATGTGTCACTGGTATTAATTTCTAATTCCGTTTATAGGAAACCAACTTATTTGACTAAAAGTTTTGCAACATACCATCTGATACCTATACTACCTAAATAAATTTCTCGCCTGTTTCTTTTAAGATCCAAAAATATCTTGAGTATTCCAGGCTATATAGTACCTCTCGGTCCTCCAATCTGCACTTAATTACAGTAATTATTAATTAAACTTTTAAATTATCAGATGTTAAATTTCGTGATTATTGCCTAACTTATTCCTAATACTCCAAAGGCTTCTTTTTTTCCTCTTTTCATTTCTGACCGACTCGCAAATATTGATTGCCAATAGTTGGAGCTTACACAATTTTAAATCTTATAATTTCAATCTCAACTAAGGCATTTTTATTTATCAGATGAAAGATAGTTTAGATAATAACCGGTTTTTAAGTGAAGATATTAGAAAATGCTAAAAAAATAGCAATAATCGAATTTGAAATTAGTGTAGAGTATCCACTATCTTAAACGCTCCTCTTAAATGGAAACAAATCTACCCTCTCACATTATTTTAATCTAGCGAGCGTGGAGGTATAGCAAACTCTCGGATTCCACAGGGCGATTCAACTAAGAACTAAAATGAACATAACACACAAAAAATACAAATATAATGGCTTACTTTTTAAAATTGATTAGTTTTTTGGTACTTACAAAGTACTTGAACCAGTACCTAATATGGTGTCAAATTATGGCGTTATTTATTACGGTAGATAGCTGGGAAATTTAAATGTAAAACACTTTCTTTCTTAATCTCTTTTACAGCATTTGATTTTGCTTCAATTTTTAGCTTCTGGAAGGATGAGCAAAAATAATTCTAGTCTAATACCAAGATTTTGAATTTTTGAGCTGAAAACTTGAGCTTAAAAAAATTACATAACTAAGGTTGTAGGTTATTTGTTTCATATTACAGTTCTTAAGAAATTAACACGCTGTAAGAATTATAAATCTAGCTTCATCATCAATTCATCATCATGAACAGCGGCCAGTATCCTCTGCTGGATATAGGCTTCTTTCAAATTATTCGACTAGATTCTATGCTGCAATCCTCTATACGTCATCGCTCCATCTGGTTCGTGGTATGCCTTTGCTTCTCTTATCTTCTCTCGGTTGCCTCTCTATCACCCTTGTAACCTACCTCTTAATGAATATTGGGACTACGTGGCCGGCCCATCTCCAATTGGACAGTCTGATCCGCTAGATAATATCTGCGATTTTCGTTCTAATACTAATACTCAGCATAGCTCTTTCCAACTCCTTTTGTGTCACTTTTAGTTTGTACGCTGGGCGTATCGACACTGGATGTTATAACGGGAAGTAGAAACGGTTACATGTATATTTTTCTTTTTAAATGCTTGGGCAAATCTCCTTTCAGCATGCCCCTTAACTTGTCGAATGTTGCCCCACCCTGATTTATGCAGTGATCTATATCGCAAATTTGGTTGTCTTCCTCAATTCTTATTTTTTAGGCAGTGGTGCACACACTAAATGGAGATCCAATGGCACTCGATGAGCAGTGTGTGTGTGCGAAGATGTTGATTGACACGGTTCTTGAATACCTGTAGGTTGTAATTAGGGAAGAATATGTCCTGGGAGTGAGTTCCATAGTGATGCGGTGCGCCAGACAAAGGAGTCCTTGTAAAACGAGGCACTAGGTGTTTCCACGTCATGACTTCTGACAGGCGGTGCTAGGGGTGGGATGAGGCGAGCCAAATCCTGGGAACATCTGCCGTGCAAATATCTGTAAAACAGGGAGATCCCGGCCACATGTCTGCGGTATTCCAGACTATTCATGCCCAGGATCCACTCCGGGTCGCCGACATTAAATCCAGCAGCTCTAGGGTGTGTTTGCGATATTAGCAACGTGGTCATGCCAGGATATATCGCTGTTGACCGAGACACCCAGTAGCCCGGTTGACGAGGATGAAGGAATGGTCGATCCTGCCATAATGATGTATGTGCCCGCCGTATTGGATTTCTTGATAAGCGTGGCTGTTTGGGTTTTTGCTGCATTGAACTGGACCAGATTTCTGTCGTCACAAGTTCGAGCAATCTTCAGACCTTGATTAATTGTTGTAATCTGCAACTGTATGCGGTGATAAGTCTCAGTAGCTGGTAAAGGTTTTTCTGGTCGAAATTGGGAGACAAGAGTACTGTCATCTGCAAAACTGGAAACAGGATTATTGGCTTCGATCAGCAGGTCATTAATATAGATGAGAAGCAGAGTTTGTGAAACTATTCCGCTCTGAGGCACGCCCGCGTTAATGCTGAATGTGTCTGAGATGTGCTCATCAACAGCAACGTGCAGAAATCGGTTCTTTAGGAAACTGACAAGCCAGCTACAGAGAGAAGCTGGCAGTCCGAAGGATGGCAGTTTGTTGAGCAATCCGTCATGCCAAAATCTGTCGAATACCTTCGAAATATCCGACGCAATCGCTCGATATTCTCCGTAGTTCTCAATTGCCCTACTTCATATATGCGTGACACAGGCCAGTATATCTCCTGTCGATCTCTCTTTGCGAAAGCCGTATTGATTATCGCTAATTATTCTGTTGGTCTCAAGGTACTTGAGTAGTTTGGGTGAATTGACTACACGTTCCATGACTTTGGAGATTATTGGAAGGAAGGCAATAATTGGGCGATAGTTTGAGGGTGTGTTTTCTTGCCTTCTTTTGGGACAGGTTGCACTCGAGGGCCTTTCCAAGAAGGTGGATAAATCCCTTGTCGGTAAAACAGAGAAACAAGTCTGGAAAAAATGGGTGTTAGTTCGTTGGCGCAGATCTTTAACATGATTCAGGTATCGTCCGGTCCTGTTCCTTTCTGCGTATCTAGTTATTTGAGGAATTTACGAATATCACGGTGATGAAGATATACCTCGGAGGGGCTGCATCCGGCGAAAGCGATCAGTGGACGTTTTCTATTTGTTTTTGAGAACGTTTTTAGTGTTTTTTTGAGCTGTGGCGGCTATTTATATTGAAAAATGTATACATCGCTAAGTAACCAATAAGTAGTTTTGTTTTGGCTCACAAAAACAAGTTAATTATTAAATACTATTCTGGGTGGAAAGCTTATGTAGAATAGAAACAAGGCTTAAGAATGGCTAAAAATTGTACCTACCTAAGTAGGTAGGTATCTGCCGAAGTATAACATTATAAAAACTCAAAATTAACATATACTTTTTATTTTTTCAAAATGTCATTAATATTTTTTCCTAAAATAGCACACATATAAAAGAGCGCCCCTTTATTAACGTCCGTTGGGATACTTAAGCCACTACGTTGCTGGTAGTCGAAATACTCATTTTGGATCAAATGTCCCTTACGTTGTACATAATAATAATTTGTTTTAGCTAAGTTTCATTACTCAAACTCATAATTTTTATTTATTTCTACAAACCTGATCAGGAAATCAAAAACAGGATAATTGTTATTACCCTGTTTATGATTTTCGCTTTATGCAAGTGTGATATTTTCACACATGGAATTTGTTTAATATATCTAGAATTTTATTAGTGCAGTAACACATATAAAATTTCATGATTGAATATTAGTTGTATTATATATAGATAGCTCGATAGGTACATAAATAGAAATACATACATATTATTCAACAACATTCAATCAGGAATTCAGGATTATTAATATCAGGAGCTCATAACCAAACTAATTAAGATTACGCTGATAAAAACAATATGAATTGATTATTAAAAATACGAAATTATACCTTAAACAATGAAATATATCTTAAAACATCTTTCATTAGAATATTTAAATTTATCTTTTTACTAGTATCTCCTATATTTGCCTGTAAAATTGTATATAATCTTTGATGAGTTTTTAACTTTCAAGTAAAATTTTATTTTGTATTTCTCATCTCTAAAACCGTTGCCATCAGACCAATATTGACTTATATTGCATATGTTTTTAATGTTCATTATAAAGTCTAGAATTAAATTTATCAGTACTGCATTGTTTATATAACGCTGAACACCACACGTTTTCATTACTTTCTATATAAAGTTTGTTTCACAGATTCTTTAATAGTAGTATTTCTATGCATTTCCTTTTAATTCCAGACAAAAGAATCAAGTCGAGTTTTTGTTAAGTATCTTTCATCTGCAACTTGTTTTGTTATATCTAGCGAAATAACATACTGTTATATTTTGTTGCTTGTAATTATTGTTCAAAGGTAAGTTTTTATAAATGAATAAATCTAAAAAAGGGTACCACCTTTTCAAGCTCACCTTTTGAAACTATATTAACACTAATTTTAAATCTAATTCACTGACATACTTACAAATCGGCTATAAGTTAAAATAAACAACACTATCAATAAAATTGAACTGGACAGAGAATGTGCCGCCATTAGAGTAACGTAAATGACCCCGGCGGACCAACCGGCTTCACTATTTATCACTTTTTTACTGATATTACGGAGAATCCGCACCAAAACTAGGAACTAATATTTCGTAGAGGCTCTGGGCAATCACTTCACAAAATTTTTGTAAAATATCAACGACAACCCGGCAAAAAATGCAATTTAATTAGGAGTAACGACAACCAGCCATCATTAAAATTGCATACGAACTTGTCAAATGTCACGTGACTAACATATTTCCGGGCAGCGTTGCCGGTGTCTCTACTTCGGGGCTAGGGGCAAAGGTGACTGTGCTTCTGCCAGGTGGCCTAGAAAGGTACCTATGTTATTAGAATCGATTTATATATACACATTCATACATTCATCGATTTATCGAACTTTCAAGCTGCCAATCTACCTACCCTGTGTTTGCTAGATACCAGATTCGCCATACATTGCATTTTTTGAAAGTTTATCCAACATTCGCCATTGCTTGTTCTAATTCTGTCAACATATTTTGTGAATCCCCTAAGTTATCGGTAATTAGAGCGATATCATCAGCGAAGGAAAGGAGGTATAAATATTATCCGTCAATGTTTATTTCTTTATTCTCCCATTTCAGCTTTTCGAATGTCAGAACAGAGGCTGACAAGACTCCTTACACTATCACGACCTATACATTACGAACAGATTCTTCAAAAACATAAAACGTATAACAGATATTAGTTTTGGTACTTAAGAGTTTCCGGGTACTCACGAAATAAAAAAGATGACAGGTAAACCAGAGCAGTAAAATGTAAGGCCTCAGGAAACATAAATGAATAAGAGAAATTCATCGCATTTCTGCAACCTGATCCAATGTCTAAGACATGCACAACAGAGTTATTCGGATAAAACTAACAGCACAGAACGAACACTGCAACATATATAGTAACAAAGAAAACCAACTCAGCGAAATCAAAGAACTAATGAAGAAGAGAACAATATAACGAAAACGCCGATAAAATTCAAAAAACATTAAAGTAGATAATGAGGAAAAATTTGGCGAAATGACAAAATAAGACTTTAAAACTGAAACACGACAAAGGAGTTGAGACCATAAATAGAAAGCAATAACTGAAATTAACGGAAAACAATAGGGTATAGAGATTACATGATAAAATAATAGAAGTCAGGAAAACAGAATGATAAATGCAGACTCGGAGGACCTTGCGGATATTACGGTGGAAGATATTGAAAGCTCACTTAAACCTCCATAAACTGTTTACTAAGAGCATATAATAAAAAATCGTCTGGACTACAGACTTAATTTCTACAAAAACTTTTAAAAGACTTCCGATACGATAGAGTTGCCAGCAATACTACTAGATATATAGAATAATGATACTGCAAACATAAAAATTCACGAATCCGCGAAAAAGTACCAAATACAGAGAGGTACAGACAAGGATACAATATTTCCCCCAATTAACTCATCCCCTCTATATTACATACCCGTTATGCACAAACATTTAAAGAATAATAGACATATTAACCAAAATGGCCGAATAATTTATTTATTAAACGTTCAGAAAAAATCAAATAAATTAATAAATCGTACATATTTCAACGATAGCATCAATTATCTCTTACTTAGCAAGAATTCCAAAGCATTGCCCAACCATTTTTGCAATAGATTTAGATGATCGATGACAACTTTATAGCTGTAAATTAAATACATCCACATGGATTTGGAGCATTAGCATTTACGAAAATAAAGCAATCACGAGTACGAGTAAAGCTGGACAAAACATCGATATTAAATGTCTATTCTGATTTAATTATAGCTGTCAGCATTTTGCGTCGATATGATGTTCAAGAGTCTATCTATAGCCAGTTACTCTATGATTTTTTCTGCTGTTGCATTCAGCACCAACCAGAAATTGATTGAATATCGACTTTCCAATATAGCTCATTCCTAATGTTTTCTTCGCGCTAAATGTATTAAGAAACTGGGACGAGTGGTAAACAAGCTCCTTAAAATAAATATGATTGAAGAGTACGTAGAATCAAAAAGTTTACTTTTTGCAGAATATTTCAAAGAAATACGACGAAGTCATACTCAAACCCAGTTAACTGAACTTAATTAAATATGAGTTCGAATACTATGAAATAAACGCGTCTCACATTATATTAGGGTGTCGTTATGTTTTCAAAGGGGAAACTGCAAGCTTTGTTTTATGTTTATTATTACCCCAAATATTAGATGTATTTAATGTAGCATAGCGCATCCTAAATTATGTAGAAGCTAAAGAGGCATTCAGTATTTTTGGTGATCTGTTGCGTCAGTTATTAATTAATAACAAAATTGACGATATGCAGCTGGATAAAAAGACCATTTTCAACATCTTTCTGTTGAGAGAGCAGAATGGAGCTCTTCCCTATCTTGCCAGAAATGTGCAAGTCTGGCTAAGAGAACGTTTTGTTGAAATACAGATAAAGCGTGTGCCATGTATTGATTAGCTCGATCAACCATTATTACGGCCATTGATTTAGAGTGTGGGTGTGCGTGTAGGTGTAGATTTACGTATGTGAAGTCACTTGTTTGCCAGCCATAATAAGCCAACTACTAAAAGGCATGTAAATAAAATTTCAAAATGCTTTTCTAATAGTCCCCAGAGATTCCAATGAATCGTTGGTGTTTCGGATAGAAAAACACCCGGAAGTAGGCGGAACACATTTTCAGCATTTGCTGAAGCAGGTCACTGTCTCATTTTGCATAATCAAATTTCAACATAGTCGTTAAGGTGCCAAACAATTGCCAGCACGTTTTCACAAGATTTTCATTAGTATTAGTATTATGTTACATATAGTAAATATTTTTCATGTAAAATCTTTTTCACTTGTACCGCAAGCGCAAACGTAAACGGGTAACGATGTAACGTCCAAAAATAATACACCTACCTACCTATATCGACATTCCGATTATATATAAAATGAACAATTAATTAACCTAAGTACGCCTTGTAGGGTGATTTAGCCAGTTTTCGGCTAGTTAATGGTTTTTCGGTAATGAAAATCCACTACTTTTTTTTTTTTTTGCATACCATGAGATATGGGCCCTGTATAGATATTCAATGACAATTTTTTTCACACAAAAAGAGGTTGCTTTTCTAAAAATTTTGAATATTATAAAAAAATTCTTAAATTTGGATTTGTTCCCGTTTTCGGCCACCTAGAGCAATTGCCGGCAAAAAATTTTTCCATTTTTCGGCCATCATTTAAGGAAACTTGTTTTCGGCCTGTGCGTTACCTACGTTAAAATGCATGATTAAAACAAATACACAAAAATGATTTATTTTTAATATTTTAATAAGTACCTATATTTTTAACGCAGCCTTTGACTTAAGTACATTAAGAGGGCCACAGGAATAAAACTACAAACATTTAAATTTCCTAACAATGGGCTTAAAATATAGCGATACAACGAAAAAACCTTATTTATAAACAAAAACTAATATTTTACAAACAAGTAAAACAGTTATATTCTTTTGACGCGGCTTCATCATAGTGCATTCCAGAAAATGTGTATCGCGTATTAAACAAATTTATACAATTATCGTAACCTATGTTCTTCTCTTCCTCTACGCCTGTATCGCTCTTTAATTCCTTCTCACAGAAAGCACATTGTGTTTTTATCACTGTCAGCAACGCAGTCAGGCAGCTCATCTTTCTGATTTCGTTTGGTTTCCTTATAGATATTCTGAGGTTTTGTATTTTCATCTTCCTCTTTTTTAACCGTGTTTCGTAGTTTTATAAACACTGCAGATATTGAATTGTCAGAGTTGCCTGGTCGCAGTTCTAATTCTGTCTTCCTACCATCGGTTTTAGCACCATCGAGAGTACTGCTTTCTACATTATTACTTATATGTGGTTTATTCGATCATACTTTTTCAACAACTGAAGTTGAAGGTCTCTGTTGTCATTGAGATCAGTAACAGCTGCTGTTTCATCAAGTTATTTTAATTTCTTCAATAGGAATAGTATGTACGGTATCCATTGGCACATTGAATGATTATTCAATTTTTCATCATTTGGATCGCCCTGCTCACTCACATTTCTTAGCTTGGGAATTCTCAGAGATGTTAAGTCCGGCTTCTGACAACCGTATCGCTTCAACAAATACGTCTACATTTATACCGTAACTAACTAACTTCTCCCGGGTTGTTTCCAAAACTGCTTTAGTAGATTTTATATCAGCGGATGTAATTTCAAAACGTAGCATAGTTTTCGATTGTGTTTTTTACACATTTTGTATACTCTGCATGGTTAGGGATTAGGGTGAAAGACTATTATCGCATTTTTACATTTTGCAGACATTTCTGGAACACTTAACTGAAATTGATTTTGGTAATCGAGCGATTAACATTTTCCGGTATACTCTGCCAGTTCCTTGCGGTATATCTCCACTCAGATTTCATTGGTTTGAATACGTTAACATCCGTTGGCTGAATATATGAGTAGTGTTAGGGGAAAGAAAATTATTTCATTTTGTTCGCAAAACTAACTGAAGACCATGGTCATATGAGATTTATGGCCATCCATAAATGAGAGGATCGGTTTTTTGATCTCATGCTCAAGCAACCATTTATTGAAGTTATTTGCGATATATTCGTACAACTGGAGTCGGATCTTCCCAATATCCAATTCTGGGGCATAGTTTTAACTAGTTGGGTGGTTGAGGACTCTTTAACGACGGTACAGATCTCTGTTGGCATTAAAAACTATCAGGGTAGTAATGATTTCCTTTCCTTGGGTAGTTTTCATTTGGTACAAGTTTTACCAAACCTTTGGAGCCGCAATCTTACCAAATTGATTTTTTAGTTGCTATGGCGCGAACTCTATTAATTGCTTCTGCCTCCCGTAAAAAGACTTGGGGGGTTGCACCTCAAAAATTGCCTTCACTATCATTGGACTGATTTCTCTGCTTTAAATAAATTCTGTTTATATCCATCCTTGATTATGATTCCCACGGTTGTTAGAAGAGCGCATTTTTTAAAGTGAAAAGCATACTTAGCCAAATTGATGACCCATTCGACGATTTTTTGCTCACTTGCAATAAACAGCAACGGTTCTGTTTCTCTTGACATAGGCAGCTTCCCGCTCATTCGATCTTCAAGGGCACTTCTCGGAGGTCCATAATTCCGACTTGCCTCTCTGATTTTCATGTTTTCCTGCTTTGGGTTATATTACAATAGATCCTACTTTGAGTACAAGAAGATTGTCTGACGTCTCAAGTGTTTCCAGTGCCAGCATCCGAAGAGTATTAAAATGTAAATTTCACCCCCTATAAGACCCAACTAGTTCAAGAGTTAAATGAGGACGATAATGATCGGCGTGTGGGTGAAATATTATGATATTACGAGCAAGCGCACCAATAACGACTCGAATTTCTTTTCTAATATCTGTTTTTCCGACGAATATTTTCTGAATAGTGTGTTCAACCGACATAACTATCAGTATTGGTAAGACAGCAATCCATACATATTCCTAGAAGTACACACCCAGCATCCAGAAAAGCTAAATATGTGGGTAGGACCTTTCTTTTTACCATTTCTTGAGCTTTATGGGACATAATCGAAGGATGGATGATCATTATCGTGGAGAAAACATAATCTTGCAACAAGCTGGTGCGCCTCTACATTACGCAGTGCCCGTAAAGAAATTCTTGGATGATAATTGTTCTTGGTGATGTATCGGGAGAAAAGGCACATTGAGTAGTCTTCACGTTTCCCGGATTTATCACTGCTGGATTTTTTCTTATGGGGACATTAAAAGACAAACATAATACCGCCTGAATCATTAGAAGATTTGCGACAACGCAACGTATCATTAACGAATGCAACCAAATTACACCTGTAATGTTATAAAATGTGAAAGAACTTCTTCATAGATGTTGGTGGTGAACATTTTCAATATTTAATAGACTAAAATCTTTGGCAAGTACTTGAGCTTTTTCGAACTTTCTGACGTTATTTCTCGTTACTAATCCAAACCGCTAATCTAAATTTGAAAAACTAGGTGTTGTTGAAACGGGAATTTAACGCCCTTTAAAATTATGTGGCACTGAACACCCCTCTCCAACTAAAATTTCAGGATGAAAAGTCACTCCCGGTTAGAGATTGAAGTTAAAGGGCTGAAAATACCAAAAAAGTGTCTCCCGAAAAAATAAAACCGACGGGTCCGAGTGTTTTCATCCGAAAAACAAAAAGAAACGGGGTGATAAGTTTTCGGTGAGCCAGTCTATATGTGCATAAATACCATATTTTCAAGTACAGTATGTCTAGTTATGCTCGTTCAAACATTAAATGCAATTCATGCATTACTAGGAAGAATTCAGATATCATGTAAATATAACATTTATCACCATAATTCATTATGAGTGACTAAATATGGCAATTCCACAAAAGCAGTGCTATAGATCGTGAATTCTGATTTTAGTGATTTTAGGAAATGGCATACTAGAACGGTACCCTCTCAGGAATGTCCGGTACCAAATGCGAATATTTTCATCCAAAACCATATCCGGTTTAATAAAATGCTTGCATGACTGGAAGACTTCATCTTATTCCTTCCTTGAACATTAACATTCGTTCTTAAATAACTACCTGATTATTAGAAAGTCAAAAGTGGGACTGTCATGACTCATGACTAGGAAAAAGTTTTCTAGAATACCTAGCCACAACGGGATCAGCCCAGACGTATTCTTTCCAAAATACAATTTTATACATGCAAATTTGTCATCCATCCATAAGCTATGCCTGAATATACTCATCAAATCAATATATCCTAATACAACATTAACACGAATTAATATAGCCGGAACCTCAGTTAAACAGATTCAGTAACCATAATAAGAAAACAAATTATTTATAGCACGTAATATGATAACCACAACTTTTTGGTTCTGACCGATCCAAAGTAGAATAGCTTTGTTTTCATAAATCAAATCGACACTGCCTCCGCGGCCATATAGATATATTTAATTTGTAGCTATAAAGGTGTCATCGTACATCGTACATCTAAACTTTTTTAAGAGAGCTGCTTATATTTATTTTATTGAGCCAATAAACTCATCGTGCTTTGCGATCTCGATAACATTTTCTTTTACCAAAAATTAACGCAAGTTGGCTTTAGCAAAATGCTTGACATTCATACATTAAGTTTATAGCCTCAGTAGTAGATATGTCCTATATTATCGTAGTAATTCCATTTTTGGTTTTCTTATTACGAAAACTATGTATGAAAATAACTGGTTTAGTTCCAAGTAGTAAAATGTCACCATAGATCCTATTTATTGGGTCTAGAGACCTTATAAAAAATATTTCGGAGGCGAATCTGCCAACGCTTCAAAAAACTTAGAAATGAGAGTCTAAAATTAAAAATCATTAGTATCAAAATAGAACATTTCAAACCTTTAGGGCAGAAAGCCTTTGCTCTAATTCAGTTATACAGCATCAAGTTGGTTTTAACCAAAATGAGTGAAATATTCTTGCCTCGTGTCGTAAAATGGCACTAGGTCCTATTTATTGAACCTAAAGGAGTTGAAAAAATCTAAAACAGTATTATATTATATTTCGGCGGCGAATCTGCCCACGTTTTACAAAGGTAAAAAAAATGAGAGATTAAAAATCCATATAATCCAGCCCAACAAAATGAAATTTTTTTCTTAATGCCGGAAAAGTAAGAAGTTATTGATTTTGTTGATGTACTGATTCCAAAAACAACATTTTTTTTTTCACAGCAGCTTTAGTTTTTGAGATATATGCCAATATATAGAGGCCATAACTGAAATTGAGTACTTGAAATTAGAAACTAATCAGTCAGTTTAAGTTATTTGGGTATTAAGTGTTAAGTATGACTGCGGCCTACGATACCGTCTGGAGGCAGGGATTGATATATAAGCTACTCAGGACGATACCCTGTAAGACAATAGCGGGACTGGTTGAAGCAATGCTAACCGATAGGTCATTCGAAGTTATTTTGGGACAAAAAAAAACTACTGAATAACGGGCTCCCCCAGGGCTCCGTACTTGCCCCTCTGCTATTTAGCCTCTATATCGCTGATCTTCCTAAAACCCAATCAAAAAGTTTGGATATGCGGACGACTGGGCAATCGCCACGTGGCGAACAATACTTTGTCAAAACGGGTCCACAAAGAATTCTGTCAAATTTCTACACAGAATGTTTGAGTATCTCTTACTCATGAAAGTGTGGGAAATTTTACTCAATATTTACACAATATAGTGAAGTTTAAAATCAATATTTCGTTAAAATCAAATATTTTTTGAGTTATTTTTCCCTTATAATTCGTAAATAGGTCACACCACTCAATGATGAGTTAATTTTCACTCTATTATTAGTGACCTACTACACAAAATTAGGTTTAATGTAACTAAATTTTAGTTAAAAAATAATCGTAAGTAACTCATTTTTGAGTAATAACCTAAAAAAGTGTTTTTTTAATTTGGTATTATTATACAGGGTGTTGTAAAAAATATGTCAATTTTCCAACCCCACATTTTAATTACAGCTTTCCTTATTCAGTGTTTGATTTAGGCACCGTCACCGTCTATTTGAGGTACAGAGTGATAAACAT
>JAEQML010072989.1:0-15193 GCA_016904865.1 Pissodes strobi
ATATATATATATGTAGAAATAAATTGAAACCATATCTCTGCACTTCATTATGACACCAAGTCAACATACCATCAGATAGTTACCAAAATCTAAAGTACATAAACCAATTTTCTTGAAATCACTGACAATTTTTATTTATATTAATTGCAAAATAAAAATAAAAACAAAACATTAAATTATAAGTACATATTAATCATATTATCAACTCTTTTAGTAAATTATTCACATGATATAATAATATGCTAATTAAGTAGTATTAGAAATCATAATTTAATAAAAATAGTTGACTCGCTTCAAAATCCAAACGAGTATGACTTAATGTATTTTGCATTGCAAAACTATAAAACAATTAAATGTAAATGCCTGGCCTCAAGATGCCAAAAGTTAATTTTAGTAGACCAGGCAAAGCAATTAGTTAACTATTTATTCTTGGTTTTGAAAAGGCCGGATTTAAACTACTTCAAACATGTTAATAGGCTAATACCTATTCATAACATAAATTAGTTGTAAAGAGACATTAAATTGTATATCAAACACTATGAGCCGCTACTTTAAACTTTGATTAGTGACTTTAATCTAATGTATATAATGGTTCAATGACAGTATGGTATTAATATATTTGTGATATTCAAATACCATGATTAATTTAGTAGGTGATTAAAGTGATTAATCATATTTAAAAAGTGGCCTCTATCTATAGTCTGAAACTTATAAGTTGTTTTGCCACATTTTTTAGATTAAGAAAGCATGCACGCGAATTATATATTACGTGGAATTTCCCCATATAGTTAAAATTACTACATCGCATGTAGTTCTTTTTGCAAACATTATGTCTCTTCCTTTACTTGCATTATATTACATTGATGCCTAAGCTCTCAGAAAATGTTCAAGATATTTGCATACATGAAAATAATCTGAATCATACTTCCTTACTTTATATATAAGAGGCTAGAAATCTTATAAATGTGGTGCTTTCCGAAACTATAACTTAATCTATCTCACAACATACAATAATTTTGAGAAACATGACAAAGGCTATTTACATTAGTTTATGCAGAATATTCTCCTTTAATCGGCTTTATGTTTATTTCTAAAGGACGTATCTTCTTGGATAAATGAAGCACAAAAATTCTTCGAGGTGTTTTAAAGAACACTTCTAGTGTTGAAACCTGACAATACGTGCTGTTCTTCTGCAAACATTTCAAAATAATAAATACGTTATCTACTTCAACAACAGAGTAATTCGGAGAATAAGCTTTCAAAGATTTGTATGAAATTAAATAATCATCTCTCTAAAATATTCAAATTTCCATTCCAAATATTAAATTAACACTATAACGGACAGCGCACCAAATAACATATTTGCAAGTAAAGATGATATTAGTTATGTGAACATATATCTTGAAAACAAAATTTCAGTAATTTATGAATAAACAAAAATTGATAGGCATCTATCAACAGCACTTACCATGCAACCGAGATCCTCATCGGCATACAAACCCGGAAAGTGCTTTTGGTGTTCACAATAAAAAGATGTCTCAGGCAGCTCTACCCTCGCTGCAAAATTATCGTCGAAATTTTTGTCGTATCCCACAGGATAATATTCTTTTGGTGCATTCATTACTTTGCCAATACTGTTGGCATACCTTGAGGTTACGGATCTAGTAGTTGTAGTAGTTGTACTTTTACTCTTCAATTTACTGGACATTAGTTGTCTTTGCAGCAAGGCATACTCAAGAGCTCCCTCAGTAATATTACTACCAGGAAGAAGAGATTGCAATGAATTAGAAACATGTTGAGGATCCGGTTTTTCTATTTCATTGTTGGCTATCGATAGTAATCTATCAGCAAAACCGCTTTGTTTCTCACTAGTCAATTTGGAGATTTTCTTTTTAGGAATAGCCACGATAGCCATAACTTTTGCTACAGAGGGGTCTGCGGGGAGCTTAGAAGGGGTACCTGTGGATAATTTGAAGGTAGAAAAAGGCATACGGTAAAAAGCATAAAAGTCCATACCAATTAAAGCAGGTTGATGGGCAGCAGATTTGGTTATAGACAGTCTTTCGGCAGCAGGCGGTATCGGCTTAAAAGGGGGAATTTCTCTCGCA
Organism: Pissodes strobi; assembly: GCA_016904865.1. Classification (NCBI taxonomy): domain Eukaryota; kingdom Metazoa; phylum Arthropoda; class Insecta; order Coleoptera; family Curculionidae; genus Pissodes; species Pissodes strobi. The sequence goes on from JAEQML010072989.1 coordinate 2,109, forward strand.
GATGAAGAGTCATTTGAGTGTCGTACTGATCTAGCGGTCAGTGGAGATACAACTTGCATAGTTCTCAATGGACCATCTTCAATTGATGGCACTGGAAATGCGGTTCCAGCCCGACTGGAAACATCCTGCAATAATATAATATACTGATTAGAAATATTCTTATTCAAACACTCATGTGATGATCCTTTGAATTAACTAGTGCGATATAAGGAATTAAGTACTTGGTATTATCTTTGATTTATGACATCAATTAATTTTAACAATTTGGATTTGGTGAAGGTAAATATGAATAAAATATATAACTTAATAATAATTTTTGAAGATATTTAAAAAACAAAACTTCCGGATGAAACTTCTTGTTTGTATTGTGACAAATGACGATATACTGTAATACAATTTGATTTTTATCCATAATATTTGATTGAATTATAAATAATATTCTTTATGGCATATGAAGACCACAGGGGAAAAAACGATCTAAGTCATATTTCAGTGAAAAATGAATTAACCTTTCTATCTTATACTTTTCATGATGCTCTTTAACATGACGCCCGCTACCGTATCAAAAAAACGACCTTAGTCCGAGTAATTGTCATTTAAAAAACAGACGCACTATGGAAGTACGATCTAAGTCCCAGCGCCAATAAAGTTCGCCACAGAAAATATGGCTTGATATTACGGTGCCAATGCATTTCTGCATTTACGTGTTGAAATTCCAGTGGCATACTATTGGTATATTTAACTCGTAAAAGGAAGTGTTACGGCCGTGTTAAAGATGCTGCCATATTACAAAAACTTGCCGTTCGTTGATGGAAACCAAAGCGAGGATGAGTTTGATGTGAGGACCCAAAGTTTAGTTTCATTTCGATTTTCGATTCTATCATACCTATTTTTTACAAGTGATTTAAGTCCAGTTTCTTTATGAAAATTCTACACATGAAATTGATCATGTGCAACATTCAATATGCTGTAAATTACTTTTTCAAAATAAGAAATGACATATACTACACTGATGTTACACTCCCTCCCCAATTATGTCTTTTTGAAAATCCCAACTAATCATTTTCTTCCCGTAAACATATTTCGGCGTCCAGTGCTCAATCTTGGTTTCATGGTTTTTGCAAATTCCCAATTTCCCAACATCCTAATCCATTCCCCAACTCACCTACTTGGGGGGCATCATCGCTTAAGTATGTCCCTTTCTTTAATAATTAGCCAATCAACAAATGCAGCAAAAAAATAATTTTTCTTATTTTCCATTTTACAGGATCCCTTCACCTTTAACTGGACTGGTATTTAGAGAATATTTTTAAGTTTTTTTTTTTTGGTACAATTTAGTAAAAACATATCTCTGTTCACGTTGCCTTATTACGACTTCGATACTAAATATTCACAGAAATATCTTTTTTATTGAAATATAAAATAGTCAATTCGTAACGTTTTCAAACTAAAATTTGATTATTCACGAAATGTTATTTTTGTGACATAGATCGTTTTACCCCTGTGGACAATATACGCATTTTTTAAATAATTATTGGGTAGTACGTAATACATCAAGTAAACCCATATATAACCAAAAATTATATTGGTGTAAAATTTACACTGTAAAAGATAAATGAATGACATTATTTTATTTACAGTGTTACAGATGTTTCATAATTGTAAAACCTATCGCTACTAGATATTCTATAGTCCCTTATCGTATAAGCATGGGCGCCGGCAGGAGGGGGCCAAGGGGGTAGTTGCCCCCCCCCCTGGAAAATTAAAATAACGCTTAGTATAAAAGTTTCAAATTCAGTGAAACATGCCTGGATACCTGAAAATGACATTGACTATTTTCTTACAATCCACAACAATTGAAAGATGTTTCAGAATGCTCCGACGTGGAAAAACGTGGTTGAGACCAACCATATCTGAGGAAAGACTTTCTGACCTCTGTATGCTTAGCGTTCACAGAGAATCTGTGAATAATAATAAAGACAGAGTTGAAAGAGCAATAAATCAGTTTTCACAAAAGGGATCAAATCTGCTATTACTTTTCTCCAATTAGGAAAATATAGGTAATGTATATCCATAGTACCCAGTATATTTTTTAGGGTAGATATATTCCCAATATCTATGTCAAAGTTACGCTACAGTTAAGTTTAAGTTAGAGTCTAGCAAACTGAAACAAACATAAAAATGTATTTTTGACAATAAAAATATTTAAGTTTCAATCTATCTTTACTTTGCCCCAGAGGCGGATCTATGAGGGGGGCTACAGAGGCTATACCCCCTCCCCACATAGGCTTTCAAAAGTTTCTGCAATATTTGTATCTAAGTAATACAATTTTTAAATTTAATTAAACCTAACCTAAAAAAAATAATAGAAGAGTTTTAACAATTGCAGATTCGATTGTTATATGATATCATCAAGAGCGAGTTCCAGTTCCAGTTTACTTTTATTGCCTGTTGCCCAACTCTACTTTTTTAACGCTTAATTGACTGGGAAATTTGTTAATAATGCTTGGTAAAATCCGCGTCGTCTGCTTGTGGAATGCGTGTTTTTTTGACGATTTTAACGACTTTTGGGTAACAATTGGGCGTGGCACCCTAGAATTTTCCGCCTTCGGCTGTATGCGCCGCCTGCGGCGTGCCCCTCCCAGCGACTTGCCCCCCACCCGCCGCCCCCCTGCGCTTTGATCTACCGCCGCCCATGCGTATAAGCTGTGGTTCCTATACCACCGAACAAGAATCCAGGGACAGCCCCGCAACTCTGAGCAGATTAGTGTGGGTTGCCTGTCACTTTCCCCCGCCCTTCGCTCGCTCCGCTCACTACGGGGGCTCAAGAAAAGGAAGCTAACCAGGTGCTAACCCAATCAACCCAAGACATACCCAAAATCAAGAAAAAAACTGGTTAGAAATACAACCTTAAAAAAATAAAAAAAAACTGACGGGGTTAGAACTCGAGTCGCCGAAGTGAAGGCCAACCATGCAGACCTCTAGACCACAAGAGCACATACAGACGACTGGTTGTATCGCGAAGTACATGAAAACAGTTGACGACTCAAAGTTGCGGGGCGGTCCCCAGACATAAATTACCACTGAGTCATTTGTTAATGTCCGGTGACTATTCCGCGAGTTTCGCCGTGCACACTTAGCATGCCAAACATCTTAGCACGCGGGCTAATGTCGGCGCTTTTCGCGACATGCTTAGCAGCAATGTTGCCGGTTTTAACATTCTATGAGCACATGTCCCTTCAATTTAGATACACCAAGTTTGTTGTTCTGTTGTCTCTTTAGTTGCAGGTTTTGTTAAGCTATATAGAGTAGGCAATACTGGGAAAACGAGTAAACCCCTGCTGTTCGCTACGATACAAACACAAAAGCATACATTATATATGAGGCGTCTAGATTCAAAACCGGACAGATCCCATTTTTTAAATTTCGCGGTTTTTGATGGCATTGCAATCGCAATCAGCTTGTCTACCGATCTGCATACAAATGGAGAGCAAAAGTGGACAGATCACATTAGAATTTCACATTAAAATTTGACGTAAGTTTCAAAAGTGGACAAATCCCTACGGCAATTCAGAACAAAGGAGGACAAATCCAGCTGTGACCAGATGCGGACAAATCCTTCGATAACAATTGGTCGGTGAATTTCATAAGTAGACAAATCCGTTCAACGTTTCTCATGTGGGTTTTTAAGCTTATTTTATTTAGTATCGCTTTGACGCAAGAACTGTAAACACGGTACTGCAGAATCTATTTATTTTAGAGAAGAATAAACTAGTAGAAACTCCCCCGTGTGCAAGCACAAATATAATTCTCTTTTTAGAAATACCTTTTTTTTATCTTAAATTAAGTTGTTTTCTCTTTTACTGATTTTTGCAATATTAAAGAATACTAATTGTTAATAAAGAGTTTTTAATAACCATCAAAACTGGACAGATCCTTGTTGATAAGTTTCAAAGGTGGACAAATCCATCTATTTTTTTTTCAAAATAAGGGCTTTTTTCATAGATAAAGAACAAAAATTTCCAAATTCATTCATATAATTTTTTCCAAATGGCCACAAAAAAATAAGACCCTTCCGCAATTTTTTTAAGAAATTACAGTTTTTTTGCGGTTTCCTCGTTTTCTCTTAGAATGGATCTGTCCGGTTTTGAATCTAGGCGCCTCATATAATAGATACATATATATTAATAAAGCATATAAGCCTTTTTCCAGGGAGTAGACACACATAGGTACATACAATGTTTGATAGGCATTGGATACGCCTAGATCGAGGTAAGTATAATATATAGTATATAATTTACAGCAGTTGCAGAAGTGCATTCAGAAACGGATGGTATTGTGAAGGTGGTGAGCGTAAGGTGATCAAAATTACGTCATCGGGGAGATGTGCCGGTAAACCTTGGTATTTAGTATATATGAACGCTTTTTAACATTTGTCATACTGACCATCTTTTTTTGTAAATAAATTTGGCCACCTTCCATTACGGGATTGCCTTTTTCATATAGGAGACAGGCAAACTCACTTACATTAATATCCATTTTTTTGGGGAAAGTTCATAAATACAAAGCAAATGCATACAAGTATGAGGCCTAAACACCAAAAGTTATAATTTTCATCTATTTCTCAAAGTTTAATGACAAGAAAACTTCACTTCTTTACCAAGGCGCATTCCGCATATGTCGGGCAATTATTAACCCGCCTAATTTAGTAGGGTCATTTAGGAACACCTTGTGCTATTCCCATTATCATTTCTGAACGGAAATATATGACGTCATTAGTTTTACCCGTTCTGTTTCTGAACGAATTTGGGGAGAACCAAGTATTACCTTTCCCCCGGGGTGGGAATTTCTGGACACGCTCCAGCATACTGATGTCTCCAGCGCACTCGCCTCTACCGAGCAGTGCTCGCCATTCTGATGATTGCGCAGGCGTCAGTCGAAAATACAAATAATGTCTTCACGGTCGAGTGGATTACTGTCAATAGGTCTAGTGGTGCAGTGGTTAGACCCTGTGCCTGTGATACGGCGCCCCGCATTCAATTTCCGTTAGGGGCAAGATATGTTTTTATTTTTTTTTAAAGTCATGTTTGTTTCTTTTTAAAATTTGGGTTAGTTTTGCTTAGTTGCGCTCCCGGAATGAGTGAAACGAGCGGAGGTTCATGCGTGAAGTGAAGTATTAGGCATTCTAAAATAGTACAGAAACGCCTAATTGTCAGTATGGTTTATAACCCTGATAGCTAGAGGCGAGTCGCCAGTGTTGGAATATTTACAAACATTAATCCAAATATTATTTTCTTAGGCTAACGCCAACTCAAGATGTCTATGTCTAGCTTTAGAGTACGAAGGCAATTCGTGATTAGCTTATGTATGAAACTGCTGTGTAATATTATCCTCAGAGGGGTCCGAGTATTTTCTTTATGTGTTTATGTTACGTATATAGTGAGAAAGTAGTTGAGTCGAAACCTTCCAAGTGCGTTCTTCTAACATGGAATATTATATACCTAGGTTGAGAAGTAAGCCATTATTTACCGAGTACTTTTATATCCTGAGGCGCGTAGCGCCGAAGGATATAATGTGCGAGGTTAATAATGGCCTTCTTAACCGAGGTATATATAGAATTTTTTTTACTACTAACACTGATATATTACCATATTTGATTCGATTTGATTTTTATATTAGTCATTTTCTACTTATTTTTGAAATAGTTCGAAATATCAGGTAGCCTGGAAGTTCAGTTGTCTAACTGACAGAATGAATTTAATTTTAAATGTCATTTTCCGAAAGATAGACGCTATCTAAAAGTTAAAACCGTAACGTGTGAATAAAATAATTGGAAAATGGGTGAAAATTTTAGTGAGAGTGATTTAGATATGGAAAAGTATGCACCCCTCCTGAACTTAGAGAGACAGCAACTACTGCAAGTAGCGATTTGTTGCCAGAAAAATCGAAGAGAGTGTACATTCAAGTATTAATAAGAATACTATGGGGAGTCATGAAAAGTGAGTCATACTGTATATAATTTTTTTACTAATAGCACTGATACAATCCTTATCATTATTTGAATTGATTAGATTTTGAAATTAATCATTTCGTACTAATTTTTCAAATAATCGGAAATGACAACTAGTTGTCAAACTAACAAGTTGAAACTTAAATGACATTTTCCGTTTCATTATTGACCTAGGTTTTTTTTAATATTATTATTTACCTAGTGTGAGAAATGTTACTTCTCATTTGAGGAATGGAGTAAATAATGGTGATTTATCATGTTAGTAGAAAAAATATAATTTTATTTGAAGTCAACTCCACTGTGTGTTTTTTTTACCCCAAACTCCAATAGATTATGGGCCCAGGTATCGAATTGGCTTAATAAAAATCGCGTAGCGCATAGGACTTAATTAAAAGACTTTTAAGTACGTGAAAAATAGTTATTAGTGACTGTGTGCAAGAAGTGCATTGAGTTAAAACATTGAAAGGCAAAAGTACAAAAAGGAACATTAAACCATTTGATTGTGAAAAGTATTTGAGTTTCTCGGCGAGAGTTCAATGTGCATTACTTCCACGGGTCTCCAGTCGAAAACAACCAGATGAGGATGCCGCGTGAGATGCGATGACCAATCACAGTAGAAATAACAACTACCGTTACCATGGCAACCTCCTGCGCGATGACGTATTGCGGTCTCAAAAGGTTTTGCAGCCTTTTTCAGTGTTTAAAGCTTTTCACTTATCTTGATAATTAAACCTAAACTAAAATGATTTCAAATGAATAGCGGCAAATATATTTTGGAAAAAATACCACTCTCCTTTAAGGAAAGAGTGGAAATCAAAAAGTAAAGCCATCTTACACCGGATTTACAAATAAAATCTACAGTGAAGTGCAAATCTAGAGAATTTAATAATTTTACGCGCGAAACAACACACGAGAGATTTTTATGGCTGTGCAAATGGGAAAACGCATATGATCAGTTTTCGTAGATGTGTCGATCCTGGCGGTAAAGAATAAATAATAAAAGAATACACTTTAATATTTGGGTATTTTGGGTCAGTCAAGTAATTCCATATTCGATTCGATTTACGTTTGCCGTTTTTCGGATTTATATAATTAATAACAGACGGTCAAGCGGGGAAGGATGCTGTTAAAATTCCGTTGGTCGGGTTTGTTGTTAATTATTAAAAATTTAGTGGGAAACTGTTAAAATATCTTATAAATTTATATTTAAAAACGAAATAGCTATATGCTTATGACAATTACATAATTAGAATTTTTAATTGAAACCTTTATATCTATGGAAAAACTGGTTTGATTTATGTAAATAACATTCATCGCCATGTGTATGCTTTTTGTTCGTTTTTCCTATATTCTTCTTCTCTCCCAATTTATAAACCCAGGAGCCGCCACTGCTTCCATCATTTTACTAAAACCACTGCTCTTGTTACATCAGTAGGCGAGAGCACCATAATTTTCAGCTGACACTTTAAAATTTAAACACCACAGAATAATTATCATGACAACTGTCAAGATATGGCTTAATTTACAAAGCCAGAGCAGCCTTAGTTTTAAGTTAAAATTAAGATTAAAGACTTTTTATTAAATGTGTAGTGTTTTCTTTAAAAAATCATATCCCTTGAACGTAGAAAGATATCAAAATGAATAAAAAACACAATGTTAAGAATAAATTATACTTCGTAGAAAAGCACATTTAGTAGACTTAAGATTGCAAAATTACCCTACAGGGTGTCAATGCACGTTCTTCCTCAGCATGTTCACTTTCGCGGAAGCTCAGTTCTTGACCGCACGTTCGGCAAAGCACAAACATCAATTTGTTATTCGTCTTCGTAGGTAATACAGGGTGAAAGACAGAAGAGGGAGGTAGCATTTTACAATTAATCAAGCCATCTGTTCTGTGTAAGTCTAATTTTTTAGCATCATTAGCTACAAATGTGGGATGTCCTAAGGGATATTTAGCTTATTTAGAAACCCACGGGTATAAGGAGCAAATGTCTGTATATTTAATCCTCTCACCTTCTTTACACTTCTAATATTCGACAGTGTTGCTTGTTCGGCTTCCGTAAAAGGCGTCACGAGGATCCAGGGGAGTAAAACACAATAACGGGGCAGTTTTGTTATTTTTCTTCAATTTCGGCATTTTCTTTTAGATCATTTCGAAAATCGCACCGCCATTTCTCAAGGGCTTCATAACCAAAAGCCCTAAGTGCCTCGATTTTCGAAATGGTTGCTTCGTAGCGCAATAAAAGGCGTCACTAGGATCCAGGGGAGTAAAACCCAATAATGGGTAATTTTTGATATTTTTCTTCAATTTTGGCATTTTCTCTTAGATAATTTCAAAATCGTTCTCTCATTTCTCAATGACTTTATAACAAAAAGTCTTAAGTGTCTCTATTTTCGAAACGGTCGCTTCGTAGCTAAGTCTAGAGTTAACGTAGGATCTTCGTGTAGAGCGTAGGCTCGCCCGGATGCATATTTACACATCCTCAGGGTGCTGAAAACTGTGAGCCTTTGTAAACAATAATTACGCTACAAAAGCTCACTGATTTCGGCACCTATGTAACTGCCTATCATAGGCACCAGAGTGCTGAAATCGGTTAGGTTTTGTAAGCGTTTGTAGTGCTACAAAAGCTCACTGATTTGGGCACCTGGAATACGCTGTTATATAATATTTCGCTTTTCGCATGGCCCTCCGCTCGCTTCGCTCGCTACGGGGGCTCAAGAAAAGGAAACTAACCAGGTGCTAACCCAAACTAACCCAAGACATACCCAAAATCAAGAAAAAAAACTGTTTCGAAACTTAACTTTAAAAAAAGCAACTGGGTGAGACCCAGCCATCTAAACTTCTAGACCACGAGAGCTCTTACCGCAAATTGAGTGCACCGTGAAGACATGGCGCGATTAGGTGCGCAAATCAGTGAGCTTTCGTAGTTTACAACGCTTACAAACCCTAACCGATTTCAGCACCCTGGTGCCGTCGTATGTGAGGATGTGTAAATATGCCGCCCTGATTTGTAACATTTGGGGCAGCCATGGTAATAGCAACCGTGGAACACCTGATTAGAAGATTCGCTAAAACAATCGACCTTGTGTCCGTGTATAATAGCTTCATGGTCCTTCCCAGCATGCTGAATAATTATGCTTCTTCGGTATTCCTCCCAAAAGTGGATATCTAGCGTACTTTGATTATTCCTGTACCGATAATCTCCTTTGGGAATTATACCGATTGTGGCTTCTTTTAGGAAATTACGACGAAACACTTTATTACACGCGGAGGCTATCGTACAAGCCTCAGTAAACGGGCACACCTCAGTAGTAGATAAAAGCTGTTCTCGGAATTTTAAGCACGACGCAGTCAAAATCTCAACGTATAAAACACAATACTCTGCAAATTCATGCTGACAGTTAGACTGTTCGTCCTTATGTTCTGCGTACCATTTCACGAACGCTGTTCTATCCGCTTCCTTCATAGAGTCAGGGTCATAGTATTTAACATGAGGCAAGCACCACTTATAATTTTGATGGCTATGATGTTGAAGATATGTGGAAAGTATCCTTTTTTAAACGTGTTTCCCAACCCGAAAGCTTTTGGCAGAGAGGATAATTATAATTTCATAGGGAAGTAATTTAACGTGTCCAAGAATTCAACATTTTCCCCCACTTGTAACATAATTAATTTTGTATCAGGAGTTCAGGATAAGTTTTGGCTAAACCTCGTTTAAAAGTGTATGATTAAGAATAAATTGGTGATTAAACCCACCCCCATTATGAGTCATTACCACTATATTTTTAAACAGTTTTCTTTGCCCCTGGATATATTCCATAAGCCGTTCAACACACTGTTCGCCCTTCAAAATCTGTAGGGTTAAGCCACACTTCGCACAGAGTTTATAGAGAGAAGATAGACACTGAGTACAACACTGCTTAAATCGCATACATTCGGCTTATGTTGGAAGCTTCCGTCTTCTAGCTGTTTCTCTTGCCTTATTTCCAGGTCGTAGAACTCAAATAGGAAATTTCTCGGTGCTTTAGAAGTATCTACCTGCATGAAACATAAATGTCTTTCGGGCTGATGTTTTTTGCAGGTGTTACAAAATATTTCACCGCATGTATAATATGCTCTATTTGCTTTCGTAGTTTTTGGACATATATTACAAAATCCAATTTCATGACAAACGGAAGACTTACCGGGAGAGCCAAGTTTTTTATGGTTATCAAAACAACCTTGTCCGCGGAATCCTTGATAGCACTGTTCACACTTTATTTTTACATCACCTGGACATGCGAGAGACTGTTGATACCCAGCAGATGTACCTACACATTTATGATCGCGTTTTGATCATAGGGCACATGACATTCTTCGCAATAATATCTGCAAACAAATGCAGCAGTTAAGGAGATTATCACGTTATAATGGCCTTCATGGTACATAAGGTTCACATTTTGTTCTATATTGGTGCCCTTGAATATTATAGCTCGCCCCCTAGAGCCGCATTGGTAAACTACGAGTTTATATTTCGGAGAGAGATAATCTTGGAACTTCCTAAGTTCCGGCATGCCAGAGTCCTCTTCTGGAATTTGTATATCAGCATCTTTCAATAGTTTACAAGCCCTCGCTTTTTGTGGTTTTTGACCTTGAATATTTTTTATATAGAGGATCCTTTTCGACAGAAGCTATGTCAACAACGATAGCACGTTCAAGCACAAATTATCTCTGTTATTTATAGCAACGAACACCTTCCTTTTAATGCATTCTTTCTCGTAGGCGTTATACCGTTTTACTCGGCCGCTACATACATATAACTGTACGGAAGTTACGCATAAACAAATATATGTCTTCAACTCGACGGAGTTAGATTAATATACACTCACAATGACGTTCCATATATCATCAACTGTTATTGTCTTCACAGGCCTAAAACTAAGCCAACTATCGCCTCTTTGAAAGTCCTTACAACCGAAACTGATTCCTAATCGATCAGTAGGTAGAAGGTCCTCTATAACTTTCTGCAAAATACCGCTGATAGCCTTCTTTAGCCAAAACACAGGCACAGTATTTTAAGGCACGTCTTTGACTTTAAACTCCAAGGTTCGCCCCTGGAGACTAAATCTACGGACTTTCCTGGTAGTCTTTTACGATCACGAATTTTTCCATAATTAATAAAAATTAAAAACCCTTAAAACTGTTTTGATATACGATCAAGACAAGCAAAATGCAGGAGCACTTAAAATCCACGTCTTCACTCTGTGACTGTCGAAGAACTAAAGACAGAGGCAAGAGGCAAGAGGCAACTTCTGCAGCTCTATTTATACTTTTGAAGGAGCGTGCGTTGAGAAATCTGTAAACACGATGCACATTATGACTGCGTTCAGTAATCATAACCTAAAAAATCTACTGTATATTTGACCTTAAAACTTACTCAGAAGGCCTCGCTCGTCTAAGCTACTTCGGAAATTTCCGGATGGGGTAAAGAAAACTGCTTAAAAATATAGTCATAATTGCTCATAATGGGGGCGGGTTTGATCACCAATTTATTCTTAATCATATACTTTTTTTAAACCAGATTTGGACAACTTATCATAAGGGGTATAAAATTAATTATGTTACAAGTGGGAAAAAAATGTTCAATTATTGGACACTTTAAATTACTGCCCCATGAAATTAACCTCTCTGCCAAAAGCTTTCGGGTTGGGTAGCAATTTTAAGAAAGGATACTTTCCACATCTCTTCAACAACATAGCCAATCAGAATTATGTGGGGTGTTTGCCTGATGTTAGACACTAAGACACTGACTCTGTCAGGGTCATAGTATCTCTGTCAAGGAAGGAAGTCTCTCTGTCAAGGAAGCGAATAGAACAGCGTTATTAAAATGGTACGCAGAATATAAGGACAAGCAGTTTGACTTTCAGCGTGAATTTGCAGAGTATTGTGTTTCAGACGTTGAGATTTTGGCCTCGTGGTGTTTAAACTTCCGAGAAAAGCTTCTATCTACTACTAAGGTGTGCCCGTTCACCGAGACTTGTACGATAGCCTTGGCGTCTAATAAAGTGGTCGTCGTAATTTCCTAAAAGAAGCCACAATCGGTATAATTCCCAAAGGGGGTTATCGGTACAGAAATTATCAAAGTAATCTAGCTATCCAGTGGTTGACTTGGGAGGAATACCAAAGAAGTATAAATATTCAGCATGCTGCAAAAGAGCAAGAAGCTATTATACACGGACACAAGGTCGATGGTTTTAGCAAATCTTCTAACCAGGTGTTTGAATTCCACGGTTGCTGCAATGGTCTACCCCAAATGTTACAAAATCGGGCAAGCCTACCCTTTACACGAAGATCCTACGATAACTCTAGACTTGCGCTACGAAGCTTCCGTTTCGAAAAACGAGAAAGTTACTTAAGGCTTTTGGTTATGAGGTCATTGAGAAATGGGAGTGCGATTTTCGAAATGATCTAAAGGAAAATGCCAAAATTGAACAAAATATCAAAAATAACCCATTATTGTGTCTTACTCCCCTGGATCCTCGTGACGCCTTTTACGGAGGCCGACTAGGCAACACTTCCGAACATTACAAGTCTAAAGAAGGTGAGAAGATTAAATATACAGACATTTGCTTCTTATAGCCGTGAGTTTGTAAATACGCTAAATATCCCTTAGGACACACCACAGTATTTGTAGGTAATGATGCTAAAAAATTAGACTTACACAGAACAGATGGCTTGATTAAATGTAAAATACTACCTCCCTCATCTCTGTTTCACCCTGTATTACCTACAAAGAAGAATAACAAATTGATGTCTGTGCTTTGCCGAACGTGCGGTCGAGAAATGAGCTTCTGCGAATGTGAACATGCTGATGAAGAACCTGCATTGTCAGGAACCTGGGTTACCGATGAAGTGGTGTAGGCGTTAGAAAACGTCTATAGGCTTTTGGATATTTTTGAAATATGGAAATATCAAATAGAACAATACGATCCTATTTTGAAAGAGGGCGGCTTGTTTGTCGAGATAGTGAACAAGTTCATAAAAATAAAACAAGAGGCTTCCGGTTGGCCTAGCGACTAGAATATTGCAACATTT
>JAEQML010072990.1:0-15192 GCA_016904865.1 Pissodes strobi
ATAATAATTTTGGTGTACACTATTGTTGGAAGTGGTTACCCCCTCGAAATAAACAAATTATATTGTAACAAGGTTTATCCAATGATGCCAACAAAACAAGGCGGTCGAAGTATAATTTTTGAAATACCGTGTGGCATAGGCAAAAACATAGAAGAGGGCTTTTAAAATTTCCTTGGATGTCTCACAGTTATTTGTATTATAAAAACTAATTCTGTATTTTCCTTTACTGTATGAAGGGCTAAACCCATTTTTATTTCAAATAAACGTCAATTTTTCATAAGTTTTGCATTTAATGTATTTTTTTTTTATTAAACCTTTTTTAAAAAACTATTTTTGTGTATCAAGTCACCCATTAAAGCTTTTGCAATGATATTTTTATAAAGAAAGAATCAAGTCACCCTGACCCACGGGTTTTTTTCTCACAGAAACTAAAATTCATAACGTTATGGCACTTTGACTATATAAAATAGAGATCGAGGCTAAACTTTTGAGGGGTATATGAACTCCCTAGGTCTATCCATTTCAAAAATACAAGCAACTGAATTTTAAAAATGTATCAAGTCACCCCAATTGACGGTAAACATAGTTGTGTCTGAAAATTATTTTATATGTGCGTCCTATATAATGCGGTCCATTATGTCATGCGGATATGGATAGAATCGAACACGGACCCCTGAACCTGAGTTTTTTTTTATGGTAGTGACACACACACTTACACACTGGTTTAATGATTTCATGTTTAATGTTTAATGTTTGGTGTTTAGTGTTTAGGATTTGATGTTAAATATTTTGATATTTAATATTTTATATAATATTTTGACCACGTACAATTTGCACAATTATATAAAGTTTTGTATAGTTAGGTTTTCTTTTTCTTTTTATTGTATGTTTCTATTTGTGTTTTTATATGTTTTGTATGTTTTGCACTCTAGCTCTAGCTTTGTCTCCAAATTTTTTAATTTTTTGACAATAAAGCATCTTATTATTATTATCATACGTAGGCACAATGTAAATAAAAACAAAAGCGAAATTGCCGCAAAATTCTTAGCTAAACCAAATAAAGCGGTTGCCTCAGCGCTGTAGGTTTTACAAACAATATGACATTATTTTCTTTTGTGCCGAAAAAAATAAAGCAGTGGTCCTTGTCTCATCAATGCATCATAATAAAGCGATTGATGAAGACATTAACAAACCAGAAATGATATCTTTATACAATTGCACAAAAGGAGTGGTCGATGCACTTGACGCGAAATGAGCGAAAATGCTGAATGAGTGTGATATTTGACGTCGGTGGTTAAGGGTTAATATTATCTTGTTAAAAAATAACATCACTTACCTTATTTCGAAAAAATAACTTAAGTAATTGCTCCTTAAATGATTTCCGAATTAAATAGCCCTTACGACTATAACGGGCCACTTCAATAATCAACTAAACATCAATTAGTGTTTTAAATGTGTCAATACCATGATAATAACAATATGGAGGTGATAAATTTGTTACATTTAAAACGTTGCTTACCTTAATAATTTGAAGAAGTACCTAATAATATAAGTTTAAAGCAGCGAATCTAAATGCGGTATAACATTGCTTATTTGCAAAAATTGGGGTAATTGGGAAATTCCAGGCGACTTAATTTCATTAATTAAGGGAGTTCATGTATAGGATTAGTTCAAATTTCACATATATGAAATTCACACATCAGAGTATCGACATTCAAGTAAAATTATTCTTCTGTTCAGAATTTAAATTATTTTATAGCTGAGAAGACAGCGCGCGCTTAATTAATAGACCATATGAAATTGGCACGTCTTTCTAGATGACTTGATAAGGCGCTTAAGAATTTCGCAAATAATCTTTAATTGCTTTTAGAGGCCACGCGTGTTCCGAGTGACCTATTTTATGGCATCTTTTATATCTCAATAAACGTATAAACTCGAGTATTCACTTCTGCTTATTTCTTGATACTAAAAATGTGATTGTCAATATCATCCAGTGTAACTGGAATATACATCAAATATAAAGAGCTGAACATGTTTTAATGATAACTCTAATAGTTTAAAAATCATGGCGATGCTTTTTTCATTATAGTTGTTAACAATGATCCAATTAAATAAGAATAAAATTAATAATTACCAAGATGAGGTAAGGTGAAGTACGCGTAAATGAGGGGTAAGTGTGAACACTGAAAATAGCCAACATAATATTTACAGACCGAAATTGCCCATCCTTAAAACTTTATATAAACCCTGGGTTCATTTTTCAATATCGGTACCCTAGGTATGCAAATTCAAAGAATATACTCGGCATTATAAAAAAGCTTTAAAACGCAGTTTTTACATGTAAACCTTGGAGAAGCAGGTAGAGAGGTTCGAATCGAGCGCTGGTAATATGCGACACACTTATTAACATCTCTTTTTAATAAGTTCTTCTAACGTGGGATATCGGAATTTTAATAGTTTCTTGTCGCACTCACACATTAAATGGGGACTTTTTCATATAAAAAATCCACTCGTGAAAGCTTGAGACTGGTTTCCCCTTCAAATTTCCATATATTTCCAAATGCACGCATTTTGGCTACAGACGGGCTCGATTCCACTCGCCAAAGTTTGAACCTGGGTTCCCATTCAAATTTCCACATATTCGAACATACCATTGCTTCAACTAGAGACGAGTTTCTCACACACTTTGTATAATTTCTCAATTATACAAGAAATTGAATTGAGCATCCCAGTAATTTTCCTGAGCTAAATGAAATTAAGAACAAATCTTAAAAACTCAGCCATAGGCGTAACTCGCAGGGGAGTCAAGCCGGCTTCCTTACAGATAGGTAAATTCTTTGGTTTCACTTAAATTCTTTACGATCTAATAGCTAGACGTCATTTTAAGGGAGGGTCGAACTTAAACCTTGTGCTTTAGTGTGATCAGATTCTCGTAAATTGCGCGATTTTGATTAGGTTTCGGACGGGTAGGTGATTGTGACCAAATATGTTCAAGTAAACCTTAACCTTCTTATCTCCGAATAACAACCGAATAGCAAGTTGGGCTAATAGTGGTAGGATCCTTAAAGAACAGAATAAGGGGTACAATAGTCCTACGGAACAAGAGAAGAGACTACGAGACAAGAAAAAATTCTGCGGGACACGAAAAGACTCCTTCGGGACAACCCCCCAGAAGAACGTTATGAGGTAATCTCCGTGGGGGTATCTTAAAAAATTTACATATATTATGTTTATTCTTTAGTATGTGCATATATACTAAGCGGTATGCATATGTTTCCCGTATGAGTAATGTGAATATGTCGAACGTAGAGCACAGTGTAAGAGCACATACTTTGAATGTGATATTTTTTAATAAATGGTCACAGTTTACTTGTTGGTTCGAGGGCCGGATTGAAATGTCGTAACCTAATTCTCGTAAATAAATGTTTCTTTGTTATGTACATTTTTCCTTTAATAGATAAATTAATTTCATTTTGTATTCATTTTTAGTATATGTTAAGGGTTATTTTATGTAAATAATACTGCGTTTTCCTTAAACTGTACAAGTTAAGAAAAATAGATGTATTAAAAATTACCATCTGGGTTTTATTGCCAGTATTGACTGACCACTTAAGAAATTGTAATCATTCAAGATAATGGTTTCACAAACATCATCTACTTTAAAACCTACTACCAACAGTGGCGATAAATCATTCACCATTGTTACGATCACGTTCAAAGAGTCTTGCGAAAGTCCCTTGGGTCAGGGGCGTTTCAGTATCTCCTGTCGATCTCTGTTTACGGAAGTCGTATTGGTTATATGGTTATCGCTAATTATTCTGTTGGTCTCCAGGTACCCGAGTATAGTTGCTGATTGATTACACGTTCCATGACTTTGGAGATTATTGGAAGCAAAGCAATAATTGGGCGAAAGTTTGAGGGCGTGTTTGTTGTCACTAGTTGAAGCAAAAATTAATTTGTAGCTCCGCAAATAAGGGAAATAGCTAAATATGAAATATTGTTCAAAATGAAACTGATTTACGAGCTTAGAGCGCATTTAAATCAGTTTTTGCAAATTTTCTTGCCAATGTGAAATCTGACAATTATATAGATATTGTGAGTGAACTAATTAACGAAATACAGGAATGAGATGTAACATGTCCTTTAAAATTCACTTCTCGATTTCCTCTTTGATAATTTAGGGGCAGTAAGTGACGAACAGGGAGAACGGTTCCATCAATATATTTTTGTCATGGAAAAAACGATATTAAGGCAAGTTTCAATTTCAGTTTGCATTTTCGGCAAGTTTTGCTTAATAAACACTTTGTTTTGGCAACGCCATAAGAAAATGAATTACTTTTTGTTTACCAGTATTATATTATTTACCACGTTTTCATGGAGTTTTGAAATCGATTTGAATACGATCCTCTTCCCCGTTTTCATGTAGAGACAAAAATAAAACTGAAGTCGAACTGAAATCGTTTTGAACTGACAGCACAAAATGACAGTTAAAACATCATATGATTATAGATAAACGTTTGTTTATGTTAATTTTCATCTTATTTGGCAGTCCATTTTTTGAAATAGTATATTATTTTATATGGAGGAAAAGTGATACTTTTCATGGCGCGCTCGTGTTTAACAGCCGAACGGAGTGAGGCTGGTAATAGAGAGCAAGCCATGAAAAGTAACTTTTCCTCCAAATAAAATATGCTGTTTTTTCTTCAAATGTCGACAAATTAATGCAAAAACATCTTTTTTTAATAGTAATAATACCTAATTATTATTAAAGATAAGTGGGTTCGCAAGGCGGCTTAGACCGGTGTCGGTGAATAGACACAGGTTGTTGCTATAGTAATGTAACATAAAGCTGTCAGTGGACACTGTCAACAATTATTATTTTTTTAAGATTGCGTCTCCGATTGCGTTTTAATTCCGTATTGATAAGCAGTTATTGAGTAAGTTCGATTAAATAATAACCAATTTGTTCCTAAATTAGTGATTTTTAGAAATGCAGTCACAAATTGAGTGATAAATACAAATTGTAGTTTAATAAATCTTGAGTTGTTGACGCTTATTTTGTTGTTTGTTTGTATTGTATATCTATGTTGCTATGACAACACTTTTACCTACGCCGGCGGAAAAGTGAAAAGTAAAGCTCCGGCGGAGGAAAAAGAAACTTCACGGCCGCCTACACAGTCGAGTAATGACGGATTTACTGACGTTTGAAGAAAATAATTATTTTTGTTGATGATAGAAAAATGATGTCCGCTTTACAAAAAATATTTATTAATATTGACATTACAAATGATATTAAGTGTAGCGTTTACCATCAAATAACTGGCATACTTTTTCGTCGCGAATTATTTCCAGTAAACATTAACATTTCATTTTCCCGCCAAACGTTCCTTGTCGTTGAGGGTGTTAATGAAGTATCCATTTTTATTTTCGATATTTTCACCGAAAACGAAAACTGGGAAATCAAGTGCAATAAACATAAACAAACCAATCTAACCAAACTTTTTAAATTGAGTTAATGCGCATAAACTTCATTTTTCAATTCGATTCCGATCCAGTCACCGTTTTCATGCAAACCAAGTTAATTTAAATCCCGATACAATCCAAGAAAAAGGTGAATCGACCTGGACACTCAAAACGATTTGAATACCTGTTTTCATGGGGGTTTCAAAACCAAAACCGTATTCAAATCGATTTCAAAACTCCATGAAAACGTGGTAATTATATCTATGTCAAACGTGCCGATGACTATATCATCTGATATAACTTTATATTTATGTATATTTTAAAATTAAGAACGGTAAAGTGATTTTCATTTCTTAATACATACTTCAATCTAATTTTAGAATATTTAATTTGTGGAAAAATTACATACAATTTTTATGTTTATAATTAATTAAAATTAAGGGGGCTAATATTCTAGGGTTTACCCTAATTGCCCAGTCGAAGAAAAGCTGTCTTTTCATACCTACTTATTTATAATTTTATTAAGTTAGATCACAACTAATTTTTTAATATCAATGCCATTAGCGTATTTTACATAACAGAAATATTGCAGTGTCCATGAAAATATGTAATGAACTAAATGTCTCTCAAGATATCAGCATTAGGCCAATTTTTAGATCTGTTCAAAATAAATTGCTGATTTTATAGTTCTCAAAAATGTAACGATTATAGACAATTTAATTCTAAAATAATACGCCTAATCACATTTTTTCGATGCTGGGAGAGTCTATTTTCGAAATTCAATACTAAAAATATTTCTGGTGCTGTAAGGTAGTTGGATATATTAATAGAAAAAATTAAAAGATATCAAAACAACTAAAATAAACATAAGATTACTATCGGATATTTGAATCATCTGGGCAAGTACAGAGCGTTGCCTATTGATTTTATGAAGGAAATGGCAAATTTATAATTATACTTTAGTCCGAAAATTTTCCAAGATAAGTTTTTATTTAACGTTCAAAATATATTTGCTATAGGGAACCTTTAAAAATCATTTTCCAAATACATATTTCTCATTAAAAGTAACTTAAGTACAAATTAAATTTATTTGAATCTCTGCATCTTATCAAGCGTCAGCTAGCTGACCTTCTGGAACACACAGAAGGTTCAATATGCCTTTTTCCGGTCTGTATCAGGTTCAGGAAAGCTTGACCATGTTTCATATTGATATAAGGACATGCATCGGTATAAAATGGATGCATGTAGAGTTCCATTTAATTTTATATTTATTGCATACTATTGTTCATCCTACATTTATTATGATATTTATAACCTAAATGTTAGAGGTATAATGACGTTTAAGCAAAATCCAATCTTGCTATATAACACCGGTATATGCATAAGAAAGTTATATATCATGTTACAGATTTTTTGATAAAATCTGGCAAATTTGGCTGCTATATAACTTGCTAGATGCTATCCATCTGTAGTCGTTAAAAATCAAAAGATGTTGCACAACATTGGGAAACAACAGCTTCTACACTTGCAATATTTTTAGTAGTTATATCAGGAGTGGTTGATATTTTAGTGTATAGTGTATTGGCATTTTTGTGTCAAATTGGTTTAAAAATTTACGTATACTAAATTTGTTTGAAATAAATTTAGTCGCATATTTCTTATATAGCAAATTTGGCGGAAAAATATCAAAGTATATTCCACCAAAAGTATCTACCACAAGTGATATATTATAAGACTATATACCGAGAAAGTCTATAGCGTTCTTTTTATGGTATTTATTTTAAAATTTTACACTAACGAAAAGTAAGCTTAGTATTAAATAAACTGGTAATGAATATTCTTTCACCTTTGATAATAATTAAACAGACAATAATTGTTGTATACATAAGAGGTCTACTTAAAAATGATGTAGAAAAAGATATTGTTACCATGTTGATTGTTGGTTGCGGCTGATTTTGTAGGTAAGTTGTAAATGTCGAGGGCTGTGCTATCTCTGAATCTTCTCTTAAACGCTTTATTGCCTTAAAATGGTAGCCCTTGCCAAGTTGCAAATATGGCCGTATAGATGAAGTACTTCTGTAGCCAGTTATTTAATTACTGACCCCTGCAAGACTCTGCTACGTTGGGGCGATTTATTATTTTCAAATTTTGGCGCAGCTTTTTTAGCCCACTTGGCCAGAGTATTTAACCAATAGGAATATTTTCAAACCAGCATCCTTTTGTTTAACTGACATTTTGTGTTAAAAAAGTGATCGGTTGTTATTTTTTTTCTCCTTTGACAGCCCCTTATTTAAATGGCGAACTGAACACACGTCCGATACAAACCGTTTTGAAGTTGTTACATTTTTGCAGCAACTCTGCTCTCTTATTTTGCAAAATATGATATTATTTTCACACCTGCCTGCTTCATCGCCATTATTATTCACTTTTTTAAGAAAGGAGACTACATTACATGGAAGAAATTAGAAAGTAACTTCTCCAGTTTTTCTTCGTCTCATAAATTTATCATTCTTTTATACTCATCATAAGTTCAACTTCTTGCGCTCTCTTTGTGTAAATTAGTATTTTTCTGTAATTCCTTTTATTTGCTGATTCCATCATTTCTAGGTTTTTAAAATGAAATGTCCTTGAATGGGTCAAAATGTTTATTGAAATAGTGATACCTTTATTGCAGCGTTCGGGCTGTATTATTCCAAATAGGATTTAAAACTCCTTTTATTTGTTCATTATCATTTTAATCCTCATGTTATTCGGTAGAATTTCCGCTTCTAATTTATAATTTCGTATACACAAACAGGTTCAAACTGTTTCACGTATTTCTTCGCTTTTATTGTATATTTTGGACTGATTTATTCAACATTTTTGGGAATTTCTTTAAAAGAAGCATTTCTTCGATCAGAACTCATATTAAAGAAAAATTACAGTGATAACGTATATAGTTCAACAATGATACCATCACAATAGTAACCATGAATGCAACAAGTAGCGGTATATTCGCGGATATGCGATATGCAGGCAGCCTAGTAACAACGTAAATGCTCAGATTTAGCAGGATATTTTTTACGCTTGGTAGACCAAGCGAAAAAATATCCGGCTCAAAATCCTAGCACGCATATTTTTAAAACGAACAATTATTAAAAACACGATTACTGTATTCAATATGGCATTTAGATGTTGATCCTATAACGGATGCATATTGCTTTGCAGTTGTTTCCAAAACTGAATGTTTTGGAGTTTGAGGAGTAGTTGATTTTGGCAGCGTCGTTGTTTCAATATATGAGGACTTTTCTCGAAGGTTTGCTACAATATTTGAGTAATGATCATTATTAAGTTGTAGATATGGTTTCATATCTTGTTTCACTTGTAGACGACTCAACTCGAATCTCAGAGTGGGGCGAATTCGCCGCCCTCCTGGATCTTTTTCTAACCATCAATTCTGACCAGTACACAATTACAGTTGGTCCGTCATTAGGTACTTCCGACCACAAACTTATTACAATGGTTTGTGAATTGCCACTTCTACAAAAGGATCCACCGTTGCTTTGCAAAATCTGGCATAACAATTCTGCAAACTGGGACGATCTACCTAGATTGTCCTTGGCTCGACATCTGCTTTCGCACTGACGACCCGTCAGTCTGCTGCGAAGAGATTACGCAAGAAATCTCCTCAGGAATAGAAGCATACATCCCAAATCCATCAAGACCGACAAAAAGATGCGAAGAGCTGTAGGTAGGAAACAGCAAGCCTGGCAGTAGAATCAGACCGCCGAAAATTGCAATTATTTTGTCGAAGCGAGAAACGAATGCAAACCTGTGATCGACGAAACTAAGGACAAACACAATCAAAGGATCAGGAATAAACTTTTGCAATGCCCCAGTGGCGCCAGGAATTTCTGGTTGGTAGCAAAGGCAGTAAGTAATAACTTTACAAAAACGTCTCTCCCACCTTTGACAGACGAGCGTGGCATCACGGCGACTACAGACAAAGAAAAAGCAAACATGCTCGCCAAAATGTTTTCATCGCACTATACCTTAACACTTTGACTGCCATGTGTATCTTTGAGGATACACAGTAGCCTAGACCAGATCGCCACGTGTATATTCTGGTATACACATGCAATCATGAATATTGCGCCGCGTGTATTCTAGAGTAACATACTTTACGTGCATTTCTTATGGGATATAGTTTATCGTGGCGTGGGGCAATGGCAAAATAATCTTAGCGCCTGCTTTTGATAAAAGTTAAATACTTTTATATTAATTTTATTATTTAGGTAGTGTTTATTGCTGTGAAATAAAATACAATTGGTAGTTTTGACATAGGGTTATATATAGTAAATATAAGATAATACATTATTCGAAATACAATAATAATAGAAAAAATAAATACTAGTGCCTAATTATAGGTACGCCACGTGTTTATTTTTTATACACTAGTCTTAAAGTCACAAAAACAACGAAACTAAAATAGATAACATATAAAAGAGTGTTAGAGAGGTATTTCAAATACTTTTCTATAAAAAAAAACACGTGGCCTAGGTGACCCTTCTATTGAATTTGTCGTGGCAGTCAAAGTGTTAAACGTCCCCCAAGACAAGGCTCTCCCCACCATATCAAACACCAACACTACCATGACAGAAGTCAAGTTTCATCACCGTGATATTCGTAAAATCCTTAAAGAACTAGATACGCAAAAGGCATCAGGACGGGACGGAATACCTGCCAACCATCGTGTTAAAGAACTGCGCCAACTAACTAACACCCGTTTTTTCCAGGCTTTTTTCTCTGTCTTACCGAAAAGGGATTTACCCATCTTCTTCGAGTGCAACCTGTTCCAAAAAAAGGCAAGAAAACCACGCCCTCAAACTATCGCCCAATTGCCTTGCTTCCAATAATCTCCAAAGTCATGGAACGTGTAATCAATCAGCAACTACTCAAGTACCTCGAGAACAACAGAATAATCAGCGATAATCAATACGGCTTTCGCAAAGAGAAATCGACAGGAGATATATTGGCCTATGTCACTCATATATGGAGTAGGGCAATTGAGAACTACGGAGAGTCTCGAGCGATTGCGTTGGATATATCGAAGGCATTCGACAGACTTTGGCATAACGGATTGCTCGGACTGCCATACTCTCTCTGCAGCTGGCTTGCCAGCTTCCTTAAGAACCGATCTCTGCACGTTGCAGTTAATGCAGAGCGCAATACTTTCACCAACTCTGTTCCTCATCTATATTAATGACCTGCTGACCAAAACGAATAATCCTGTATACAGTTTTGCAGATGGCAGTACCCTTGTCTCCCAATTTAGATCAGAAACACCTTTACCAGTCACTTAGACTTATCACCGCAGACAGGAGCAGATTACAGCAATTAATCAAGACCTGACTTGGGGCGACAGAAATTTGGTCCAGTTCAATGCAGCATAGACCCAAGCAGCCACGTTTAATAAGAGGGCCATTCCTTCATCCTCGTCAATCGGACTACTGAGTGTCTCTGTCAACAGCAATATGTCCTGGCATGACAACGTTGCTCATATCGCAAAGTCAGCCTCCCAGAAGCTTGGTGCGCTATTTCGCAACAAAAAACTGTATACACCAATTTTGGAACTTAGCAAAAAAAAATAAATCGAATGGCTATTTTGGTTTGCTTTATAAATACAGGGAGGTTAAAAATGAGCCCCTGTTCAGTCTTCGCTGGAATACCCTGTACACTATTCTTCCTACGCCCACCTATAAAAATGTCACAACAAGAACTCTTAAGATGTTAATAAAAACAATTATTAATATACTAAATGAAAAACTTTTGAATTCCATGCATAAATTTAGGCATGGAATACAAAAGTTTTTCATTTAGTACATTTCGTAAATGCACACAGCCTTCACTCTTCATTTAATTATTAATATCACACGCGTCTTGAAATTCACTTTTCGATACGTGTGTTGAAAAGTACTCGTCGCGTCATCCACATCTGTCAAGTCGAAATGTCAAATCAATTATGCTTTCAAATTAACAGCCAATGCCAACTATTCAAATAGAGTCCCGTTGAAACTACTTTTCAATACGCGTGTTATATAAGACGCTTTCTAGCCACGTCAGTTGTGCTTTTTCTCTAATTTTCATAAATTGTCGTAGGAAATAGTATATTGTGCAACAAGTGCTTTTCACACGAATGAGACAGTTTAGTGACACGAGCCGTAGACGAGTTTCATCCATATATACAGTATGTCCGGCGATCGGGTAGACAAGAGGACAAATGGACCAAAAATTTCAGTTTTCGACAAAAAGTCATTCTTCATAAAAAGTTTTGCTTGTTAAAAAAATATGATTGTCGTAGAGAAAAAAATATTTTTTATACAGGGTGACCAAAAAGTTAAAAATTCAATTTTTTTTTTGAGGAATAAAGTACCCTTACTTTTCAGTTTTCAGCAAAATACTACATAAGAATATTGGTTCAAGTCATTCCATCTTTTCAAATGTCGATTTTCATCAACTTTGGATAAAAAGAACTTTCTTGTGTAAAATTTGCATTTCAACAAATTTCGTTCACTGACAAGTTGTGTGCGTGACAGTGTCAAGCAAATCATCATTCGATAACTTTTAATGGTATTTCATTTATAATGTTAACAACGGAGCAAAGAATACATTTAATACAATGCTATGCTAATGGCGATTCTTCATACAGATACGAAATTGAAAAAATTTATGAACGGTTTCCAACGTACCCGTAACAAAATGATTTAAAGCACATTTCTTAAGAAATATTTTGCTGAAAACTGAAAAATAAGGTTATTTAATTTCACTAAAAAAAATTGAATATTCAACTTTTTGGTCACCCTGTATAAGAAAACAACTTTTTCTCAACGACAATCATATTTTTTTAACAAGCAAACATTTTTATGAAGAATGACTTTTCACCGAGAAATGCAATTTTTAGTCCATTTGTCCTCTTGTCTACCCGAGCGCCGGACATACTGTATATAAACTTTTTTTTACGTATATGGTTTCATCAAGTCTCATGAGTGTGAAAAGTCTTTTCAGCACGTGTAGCATACTATACTTTTTCTACGATTGCTACATACATGGTGTCTCACTGGGAGTGTGATAGAAAATTACATGTTATATGGGAAACTTTTTTATTATTGATTCATCAGACAATTTTATTCCTAATGAAAGAAGCTGCGTGAAGAAATACTAACGTAGATTTTGTTAAATTTAGGGTAGATATTATATACAGTGTAGGTAAAATAAAAAAATTGTTCCTTCGTAAAAAATGAAAATTATGGAAATCAACACCTTCGAGATGGGCAAAGTAAATAGCATAAAAATATGAACAGAAAACTTAATAAGTTATGGGCAGTATAGAGAAATTTAGCACCAAATGTTGGAGGTTAGAAAAATCGACAATTTCGGGTATTTGGTCCAAATTTCTCAAAAAGTAAAGCTTGTAGGAAAAGAGTAATTAAGGTTTTCTGTTCATATTTTTGTACTGTCTTATTTACTTTTGCCGTCTTGAAATTGTCGATTTCGGACATTTTTAATAATACGAAGAATAATTTTCCTAAAATTTCTGCGAAATCAATAATAAAAAATGCATAATTTTCTACCATGCGCCCAGATGCATACATTAAGTTATTAATATTAATGCTAAAATGTTGTATACCTACTTTATTATTTAAAGAACAGTTTATTGGCATACATAAACAACAACATTTTTTCAAGGCAACTAAAAACGGCATAAGTATATTATATTATTAAATTATATTCTAAAACATATTATTTTTTACACAAATACGAAACGATGGTAACGTAGAAAACTGCAACAAATATATTTTGTATTACATAAGCATATTATTATTTAAAGTTATAATTTAGTGTAATGTTAGAGCATGAAGGCTGAGGATTTTCTGGCAAGGTCTGTAATTCTTCTGATTCGTGTGTTGATGTACTTTCTGTAAAATGATCTGCCGACTTAACGATTTTGTTACAAATTTGAATTTTATTCTGAATGGAGTCATCTATGTATCCTTCTGCGACCTGACTAGAACGCCACCCGCCGCATGGCGTTTGAGGGTTAATAAATCGCCACCAGCATTAACCAACATTGTTGCCGACGATCGGTGAAAACAGTGGCCTGTATACTGTCAGGGTTCAGAAGTTTTAATAAAAGCAGCTATTTCCATAGTTATTCTTCCAATTTTATTTATTCCACAAACCTGATCGGTACACTTACCTGCTTTTTAATTACGATCCAATGAAATTTGCTCTAGTAAGGTTCCAAGAGGAAATAATAATATGTAATATATTAGGTAAAGTTGTTTATATAAACAACCTTAACTTTTAAACTTTAATATACATTTCGATTTTGTAACTTCGAATATATGCAGTCAATAAAATATACTTTTTTTTCGGCAAAGTGGTCAGACTACGTCGATTAGTATTTTAAGTTGCGGCTTTCTGATACAAGAAATTTTTATATATAGGGTGCCTCGAAAATCTGAAATAAGTATATCAAAGTCGTGTTTTTTTTTTTAAATAGAACGCCCTCTATATTATTAAATTTTTGGATTCTACGTAGAATTCTGAACATGTTTCATGCAACATGTTATACCTTTAGAGTTTATATATTTTGTGAGTTATAAACAATTGCATTACTCGGCACCCATATATCAAGAAGCCGGTAAACCCCCTTCAATTGCTCCCTCCGAAGGTAAATTCTATGTATGAGGGTGATTTTAACATTGTCTCATTTGTTTATTTTTAAATATTTTCAAAAAGTGTCTCAAGTAAAACAAAATTTGGTCTATAATATAGGTGCACTTGTGTGCATAGTACTGCATAGAATTCTGGGACAGTGCTTTGCGTTGGTGTAAATCACTGAACTATATACATGGAATAACAATACCCTTTCTTCTTTACTGAAAAAGTGGCAAATTTACGAGCAATAAAGTTAACAAAAATCACAGTAGTCTCTGACAAAATAAGCAGCGTATAAGCCTGCGCAATAGCAAGGATCTGTTGAAATAAGTTCAGACGTGACGTCTTGGCTCTGGCTCTTTATATGGAATTAAGTAAATGACGAAGAAAGAATAATAACCGATGACGCGTACTCGATCAGTATGAAACTTCGGCACTGCGTGTATGTGCGTCCTTTTTTAATGCACAAGCACCAATATATTCGTGTGTTTTTGTGCCGCACTTTTATATTTTGAATCAGTTATTGACGACGAAACGTTTAAGCAACGTGGAACGTCTAGCTTGCACTAGTTCAGTGGGACAGGGCAGTAATTGCTGTTTGCGACGTTTGCGTTTGCTATAATTATTGCCATTTTTGTATATCCGTATTCGTTTGTGTTTCGGTTTCGTTTGGAAATTGGAAAGTTTTATAGTTAAGATAGTTTTGATAGTTTGTCGTTTAGTAATTGCTGTTTGCATTTGCTGTAATTGCCATTTTTGTATATTCGTATTCGTTTGTGTTTCGTTTTCGTTTGGAAAGTTTTATAGTTAAGATAGTTTTGATAGTTTAGGTCTAAATGTAGCGTTTTGTTTTGCCGTAATTACGGCATAAAACATGCTGCTGGTGTTGGATATTTTCGGTAAGTAAAGTTTATTTAATATTGTATTTCGTAGTCCGTGTTAATCTATTCTTTTCACATACATAACGCAAACTTTTTTGCCATTTCCTTCAAACCACTACCCTCTAACTATTCAATTTTTAACGAATAT
>JAEQML010072991.1:0-15191 GCA_016904865.1 Pissodes strobi
AAAAAAAAAACACATCAACAACTAACAAGGATAAACCACATACATATAAGTAATTACAAATAAATACTTACATACATATATACACACACATATACACACATACACACACATACATGTGTGTACACACATACATACCCATACACATATATAGAAAATAATATTTAAAAAGTGTCACTGTAGAATTCATCTACGCTGTAATAAGCTTTTGACCTTAACATTTTTTTGACATTTCTGTTAAAATATTTAACATCATTTAGAGTTTTTAATTCAGCCGGTAGATGATTGTACACTTTTATGCTTTCATACACTAAGGAGTTCTTTGTTAAAGTGCTTTTTGGAATTGGCAGTGGTAAATTATGTGCATGACGTGTATTATAAAAGTTAATGCTAATGCTAATAAAATGTTTGTACTTTTTATGTACCAGAGTAACTGTCTCCAAGATAAAAATACATGGTAGGGTTAAAATATTCTCTCTTAAGAAAAGAGGTCTACAGTGATCTCTTAACCGTGCCCTACATAAATACCTAACGGCTCTTTTCTGGAGAACAAACACAGTGTTAAAGAGCTGTTTACAACAAAAGCCCCAAAAAGCAATTCCGTACCTTAAGTGCGATTCTATTAATGAAAAATAGGTCGATTTAGCCATCGATAACCCTAGCTCTTCAGACACTATTCTTACAGCATAACATCCACTTGCCAATTTCTTATTCAGAGCCAAAATGTGATCCTTAAACTTTAACTCTGAATCAATATATATACCTAAAAACTTTACATGGTTTTTACTTGATAAGCAACTGTTATTTATATTTACATTTAAAGTCAGACCTAAAAGATAAAATATTTGTTTTACTGATATTAAAACAAAGGCAATTTGAATCACACCACTCTTTAACTTTTTGAAGGTCGTCAGAGATAATACTAGACATTAAGGTCGAATCCTTGTTAACCCACAAAATAGTTGTGTCATCTGCAAAGATGGTAAAACGACCCTTTATGTTAAGAGTAGCTAGGTCATTTAAATATAACAAAAAAAGAACAGGACCGAGCACAGAGCCCTGTGGTACGCCTTGCCTTATTGATAACTCTTTCGACCTCTCCTTAGAGTAAACAATCTGCCTTCTGTCAGATAAATAAGAATATAGCCAATTGTAGGCAACTCCCCTAAAACCATAACAATAAAGCTTCTCCAGCAGTATTCTGTGATTCACGCAATCAAATGCCTTTGAGAAGTCACAGAATACTGCCGCAGCCACGCATCCCTCATTCAAACCCAAGTACACACTCTCTAACAGACTGAATACCGCATCCATAGTACCCTTGGAGCACTGAAAACCAAATTGACATCCAACTAAGATATTTTGGGAAGAGAGAAAACTGGTCATTCTCTTCTTAACAATCTTTTCAATAATTTTTGACATAGTTGGAAGCAAAGAAATAGGACGGAAGTCAGCCGGATTTCTACAGTCACCACCCTTAAACAAAGGAACCGCCGCCGTCTTTAAACTGGATGGAAATTTCCCAGAGTCAAATGATAGATTTATTGCCTCAACCAGGGCCCGAAGCGATTGATCCGGTAAAACTTCAAAAATCCCAAGCGAGAGGGAATCTATTCCAGCAGAATTTTTGTTTTTAATTTCTTTAAAAATACATTTAATTTCATCAATACTGGTATGTACAAAAGAAAAACTGTCGCTAACAGATTTGCCACGCATATAAGACATTGGGTCTATTTGTGAAGGCAGATTAGACGTTAATTTATCAGCAAAAGAGCAATAATAGGAGTTCAATACATTGGCATCAAGATCTTCCCCACTGTTAGAATTATTTGACTTACCCCTCAAGCTGTTCACAATATTCCAATTTTCTTTAGTTTGGTTATGCGCCTTATCTATTCTGTCCCTATAATACCACTCCTTTGCCAACTTAATAATCCGTCTGTAAGTAGCCCTATATTTGTTAAAATAATTCAAGAAGGACTGAGTTGAAGTATACTTCCTTAATCCATGCAAGCATCTTAAATTTGTGGAAGATTTTCTTATGCCCAAAGTTATCCATGGCTTTTTTCGTTTTTCCTTTATTTCACAAATCGGAAAGCTTGCATTAAACATTTGAACCACAACACCATTAAAGCTGTTCAGGGAATCATGCGATGCTACTATTGACTGCCAATCAATGTTTGCCGCCCGTCTACGAAAACACTCAAAATTTTTTGTGCTGTATATTCTTCCATACCTAACCTTTTTTAAGTTTCCTACGTCATTCATAAAAAAACACGAAATAATTGCTTCGTGATCAGATAGACCCGAAGGCAAAACGACAGTCTCGCTACCAATAACATCAGTAAAATTCGAACAAACATAATCGATAGTTGTGCTAGAGTATTTTGAGACACGGGTCGGATGATCAACAAGCATCTGCAAATTAAAAGAGTGCAAAAGATTTCTCAAACTGTCAGTATCAATATGGTTTTTATTATCATAATTTATATTAAAATCTCCGGCTACTAGTACTTTAGAACGAACAGATAGATCTGATAAAATTGTTTCTAAATTTCCTATAAATTCCTTTACACTGCCGCTTGGAGGGCTATACAAGCACAAAATGTACAAATCAATCCCCTTAAAATAGACAATAGAAAACTCAAACATTCCCTCAACCAACAAAAAATCGTACTTATTAACATTAATTACACAAGAACACTGCAATAGCAAATCATTCAAAAGTATCATCGTTCCACCATGACTACACTTATTTCGACAAAAAGTGGATACTACAGAGTAATCAGGAATATAGCAGGGTTCCTCCGGTCTTAGCCAATGCTCAGTAAATAGCAGAATATCAGGAGAATTATAATAATCTTTATTTCAAATCATGTTTTACATAACAAAAAGTGGAATGACGTCACAAGAAAAACATATACCTACATCTAATAACAATTGTATCTTATTTACATGTAGAAACACACCTACAAACGAGGACTAACTTCTTTTAAGTTGTAAGGTTCTAAGTCTACTAAATATTTTATCAGTTGTTTTTTTAATTTTTTCGGGGTACCTATTGTCCTTATATGTCTAGGTAAGGTATTAAACAACTTTAAACACATATAGTGAGGACACCTTTCAGTTAACGTAAGCCGGTGAGCTGGATAATTTATTTGTAATGTCCGTGTATTAGGAGTATTTTGGGGTTCAAAGCGTTCCCGATTTTTAATAAAAAACATGATACATTCGAATACATAAATTCCATATACAGTCATTATTCCTAACCTTCGAAATTCACCCCTACAACTTTCTAAATAACTTTTCTTTTTAACAACCCTGACTGCCCGTTTCTGTGCTACAAATACAATTTGTGTTAAACTCTGCCTGCCCCAAAAAATTATCCCATATCTCAGCACTGATTCAAAATTTGCCAAGTATGTGATTCTCCGTGTTTCTTCGTTCATATACCTACCAACAATACGCAATTCATAACAAATTGAATTTAATTTTTTGACTGTGCTATTAATGTGAGTTGACCAGTCTAAATTTTCATTAATATAAACACCAAGACATTTTGCATTTTCCGAGATTGTGATATTTAAATTACCTAATTCAAGCGCTTCAGGTTTAACTACTATTGATTGTTTTGTACTAAAAACTATTACATTTGTTTTTTCTTTATTTAAAATTAGTTTATTTTTGTTAAACCATTCTGTGACCAATTAAAAGAATATTTGAGATTTCAATAGCACATCATTTAACCTTTTACTACCTATAATTAAATTTGTATCATCTGCATATTTCACAATATTTTGAAACGGTTCATCTATTACAGTCAACAGATCATTGGCAAATACAATAAAAAGCAGAGGACCCAAAATACTACCTTGAGCTATTCCTATGGTATTTTTTAATATTTCTGATCGTGATGTTGTGTTATTTTTTGTTATACTAACACATTGTTTTCTATCCTTTAAATACGTCAGTAGCCATTGTTTAGCGTTTCCCCTAATACCATACAAGTCTAATTTTTTAATAAGTATGTTTCTGGCCAAACAGTCATAGGCCTTGGACAAATCTAAAAACATGCCCAGAGCCAATTCCCTTTTTCGATGTGATGTAAAATGTGTGTTAAAAATTCAAAAACTGCTGTTTGTGTTGACCTATCCTTTAAAAACCCATGTTGATAATTACTAAAAACATTACCTTCATTTAAACAACTCATTAATCTAGTACTCATGGCTCATTCAAAAATCTTTGAAAAAGCTGGTAATAAACTTATAGGCCTATAACTATTTAGGCTTTCTGGGTTGCCCTTCTTATATAGCGGTTTAATAAGTGGAATTTTCAGATTATCTGGAAACACACCATAACTAAATGAATTGTTTATTATTATTACAATACCGTTTTAATTGTTGGAACTGCCAGCTTTACAATACTTGTCGGAAGTTCATCTATTCCACTGCTGTGCTTGTTTTTTAATCCGCTAGCAATTTCCACAATTTCATTTGGGGTTACCGGTTTTAGATACATTGTTTTTACATTGTTCTGTATTGTACAAGAAAAGGGGACATCTATTAGGTTATTTAAAAGTTCCGGAACAACTGACAATAGGAAATTATTATAATTATTGGCAATGTACTCAGAATTTCCCTCGATCTTAATATTAGATGAATGATGCTTTCCCGTTATTTATTTGTGAATAGCCCACATAGATTTTGATTTGTTATCTGAATTTTTAATGCGATGTTCACAATTTTTTTTCCTTACAGATATTAATGTTTTGTTATATACTTTTTTTTCTTCATTATATTGTTTCTTGTAGTTGGCATTAAATCTAGAAAGCATTAGTGAAGTATCCAGTCTACATTTATATTCCAGTACAGCTTCATCCATAATAGTTTTTTACATTGTTTTTTTATTATTAGTTTTCGAGGGAAATTCTGATTAAACAGGACTAAAACACTATTCATAAACACATTCCACTGCTCATTTGCATTACGTTGACCAATATTGGTCTATAATTACTAGAAACTTTCGGATCTTTGTTTGGTTTGAGAAGACAAATTATATTATATTCTTCCCAGGGGCTAGGTATTCTAGGTATTGGATCACCCTTCAAAATATTATTATAAATATTGACTAATATTTTCAGAACTTTGTCTGGAGCTTTCTGTATCATGAGGTATGAGACTTCATCTATACCAGGAGCTGAGTTTTTTTTCCTTGAATGCTTAATTTTAGTTCGTCTAAAGTAAAGAATTTTATTTCATTGGGATAAACTTTTGTAACGAAAATTCGGGGGAAATGCGAGTCACGACAAGATTTTTCAGAATATCTAACCGTATATCGTCCGAGACCGTACACGAATTATTTGTAAGTCTCTTTCCGGCAAAGGCCTTAACTTTATTCCATACATAAGTTATATCAGAATTTCTATTTAAGGAGGAACAAAATTCAATGATTTTTTCTTTTTTCTTTTTAATCTTTTAGAACATGCGACCTCTCTTTTGGCTTTTAAACACTGGTAACATTTCGTTCTTTGTTTGGGATGGCAAGAGATGCCGCTTTATTAATGATTTGATTTAATTGCGCAAAAGAGATGTCATCTTGTAAGGACATTAATTCTATTGTCAATAAGTCATGGTAATGGTGCCAATCTGCTCTAAAAAAATCTCTGATTGGATACGTGGAGAAAAATATTTTGTTACAATTTATATAATTTATCTCACAAACAGTTGGAAAGTGGTCGCTATTTGCACAATCTGATAAAACCTTCCGTGAACAATAAGGAACCAGTAAGGGGTCCATAAGTGCTATGTCTAGAGGATTCGCTGTTGTATTATGTAAACTGGTAGGGGAAACATTACTAAGAAGGATGTAATCATTTTTGTCCAAGAATTCTAACAATGCTTTTCCACTCGAGTTGGTGGTGAAGCCGCCTAATGATTGATAAAGTGCATTAAGGTCACCCATTAGAATGCAAGTCCCGCTGAGGATTTGAAATATATTCTCTAAAATGTTTTTACTAAGCTTATTTTGTGGACATGACATGGACATGAGGGCAATTAATAATGTTCACGTTATCAATCTTAACAATTATATATTGCATGTTATTTATTTCAGGGTCTAGTTCAATTTTAATTATAGAGAATTTAATATTATTTTTAATACAGGTGGCTATTTCTCCATATCCATCTTCCCCATCTTGTCTGACAATATTGTATGATAAATGAAGAGTGAAGGCTGTGTGCATGTACGAAATGTACTAAATGAAAAACTTTTGTATTCCATGCAAAAATTTTAATCCAAAAGGACGTCTAATCAGCGTAACAGAGCGCTTTCGGCCTTAGCCATCATCAGTGTTACTTGTCAGTTGGAACAAAAGATATCCACAAGAGGCACAAACAACATCAAAACGACAACGGTCACATCAAAATTTAAAAAACACTCTACATTATAAGAAAGGTTCACATAATTTAAACATTTAACAAATTAAAGCCAGACGTGGAAATCACGCTTTGATGGAATTCCATATGCCGGCCCCCTAATTCCATAATACGCCAGTTTATCCAATAGTGTCGCATGATTTATGGTATCGAAGGCCTTTGGGAAGTCATAAAAAATCCCAACAGATTTAAGCCCCTCGTTGAAATTACCCAGGATTTTCAGGTAAGTAGTTGATCGTCCAACTCTGAACCTTTCCTTATTTTTATACCAATTCGATTTAAACCCTTTTTATTATATGTTTTTACATCCCTTAATTTTAATTTAAATATTCCTTTTGCTATCTTTAAGTCATTAAATCTTCCAATATTATTTCCCGAACTTTCTGTTGATCCTACGTAAACTATATATGGACCCGCATCCTTTTCCGTAAAATATATAGGAATTTTCTCTTTTTGATTAGTATTTCCATTTATAATATTAGTGCTAATAGATTGATTTTCTTTATCAACTTGTTGATTCCAATCTGTTATCACGTTTTTGCATGAATAGGTATTTAAAGTAGTTCTTTTAGAACCTGACTTTTTTTGTGCATCTAACCTTAAATTAAGAATGCGACCTACACAAAAAATGGGTTAGTACCACACCAAACACGGAGAGAACATTATTACGATTTACATGAGACCAGAAATTAAATCAGTATAATGAAAAATAATATCAAATATAAAAATAAACAACTCACCTGCCGGCGAAATGAGGATTTTTCTACTGGGGGGGCTTTGTGCTCACACAATCACAATATTTACAAAAGATAGATAGGTCCAATCCTGAAAAGACACAATAAACATAAAATAAACAAAGCAGGAAACTTGGGGGATGCTCCTACTGCTTTTGGTTTAACTTAACAGCTTTTTCAAAATTATTTGACCTTGAAATTTGAAATATTGAAATCAACTATTTTGAAATCTGTATTTTTTAAATAATAGGCGAGTTTTAGCGTTAACCAGGTTACACAACGTGGTTACGGGTTTGCCGGGCTTTGGTAAAGGGGTGGTAACGATCTGAAGAGATTTTTATAACCACACAAACCTAACATAACCACAGAATAGCCATGGCTATTCTGTGACATAACCATAAATTTGATTTAATTTTTTGATGTGTAAACATCTTACGCAGCGGTATGAGGGTAAATCTCGGCAAATGGTGTCGAAAAGGCTGCCTTTCTGAATGACGTTTTTCATTGATATGCTCGCATATTATGGGTGTTTTCGCCTTTCAAAGACACGAAATACCAAGATTGGATCCTCTACCAAACTTGGCGAAATACAACATCATATAAATAGATTTCAATAAATTAAAATAGCGCATTTGCCAGAGTGGCAAGAACAATAGTTTTTCCGATGACGATTTTTATCCTGTACATTTTTCCTAAAAACTGGTCGCTAAGCGAGGGTAGTCAACACACGAGAGTGTACAGAAAGATTGGCGCGAAATTGAATGGAAATTGGGGCCGCGGGAGAGCGCGTTCCTATCATACCTTATGGGGATGGAAAGTCCGCCCTTACGAGCGAGCCCTCTGATAAACTTTTGAATTTTTCTTTAAAGCTTACATGTAGCTTCTGATATGGCAAATTTCCGCAAAGCGGCTGCCAGTTGGTTGTTTTACAAAACATGTTTTTTCTAGTCAGGGAAAAATTGAGTGCGGAAAGCGACGGCCCAGCGGAAAAGTTGTGGTACAGGCAAAGCTGGTACACTGAAGTTTCCACTGTGCGAATATAATTAATTTCCGTTGTGTAACAGCGACACAGGGGGCTTCGGAATTTTCGTTGGAAATTGCACCCTGCGGGATGAACGGCTGAACCGATTGGAGTGAAACTTTCATTAGGGGCTTTGTATGACCCTAAGCTTCAATAATATACGGCTAATTTTTGCTGAAAAGCTGCCAATCGTTTTTTGGAAAAACTGACACGTGTTTTTGTGCTGAAATTGACGATGCGGAAAAGGGGTGTTGATCATAAGGATTGCCACCTTGGACTGGAGTGGCACTCCCCCAATTACCACTGAGCGAGTTTGGTGGAGTTATGTCGAGATGGGGTGATGCTGTGGGGCGTTGAAGTTCCCGGAGTGGGACGTTGGAATGCGGTGTTAAGAAGGGCTTTAGTGACGACGGAGGGTCGCGAGTTTTTTGTAGAGGTCAGATCGGTCTGTTGTCTCTCGTTTGCATGTGTTTTCTGAGAACGGGTTCTGTTTAGTATATTTTGGTGTATAATTGTGGTTGTCTTGCTTTGGTACCCTTCCTTATTTGTGCACTGGTTCTTTATATATAGTTATATTTTACCCTTGACTATGTTAGTTTGGATAATAGATTTTATACATTGAATGTTAGTTATTACGGAAGCTTTCTCATTGGATATTATTCTTGTGGTAATAAAGCGATTTTTGATTTGATTTGATTGATTTGAAGGTTTTCCTTGAGAAAATTGAATTTACCTAAAGGGCTACACTTCGGGCGGAATCGGCAGGGTTCGTGAAGGGCACAGTGTTTTGAGTGGAACCTAAACTGCGTCCATGCAGACGGCTGGAGGGCCAAGGGGGGAGACGATTCCTATAAATATAGACCCCGAAACTTAAAAGGGATTCATAATTAATTGATTCATAATTCGTGATTCGTGTTAAGTGGTAGAGTTCAGTTTGTGCGTCATAAGTTTTGCCGCTCCGTTTTTCATATAATAGTGTTGTACGACTTGTACCTTAATTTTTGCTTCAACGGGTTTAAGTGTTAGTTTAAAAGAAAAAGGCCGTCAGTCTAGAGAAACTCTTCGTTGCGCTCGATTCGCGATAATTGTTTAGCCGAACGTACCTTTACCTAATAAGAACCCAGTGAATTACGAGGAAGTGCTTAGTGAATGCAGAGTACAAATAATATCGAGTAGATTCACTCAGCAAAAATCGTTTGATGTTTTTGGATAAAAAAAAATAGTTTTTACTCTACCTGCAGCAGCGAGCAGTCTGTGAGTGGAGATTCAAAAAGTATTAGCTGATGCAAAATTATTTCCTTGGTTATTATTTGATACATATTTCAAAGAGCGATTAAGGTAACTTTTAATACGTGATTCAAAAGAATAAAACTATGTAACAAAGTTATACAAAATAGTAACGTTCACTAAATTCAAAAACATTATAAATAAAGGTAATACCAATTTAAATAATTTATTTGGCAGTTTGTAACTTGATTTATTTATTAAAAACATGTAAAAGCAGAAGGTTCAAAATATCTGACAAATATTGTGGGAATTTAAATATAAAAAAGACATATTAAGCTAGTAAACTACATTTATAGCTTCTGAAAGGTCTTAACACTACATTACTCGCGCTACGAGTATTTCTCTCACATTTTCTGCGAAATCGTCAGTTTTCGGAGATGGCTTTGCGAGCGGAGCTGTCCTCCACTCTAGCTGACTTATTTGGCGTCTTCTTTAATATGGCCAATTAGTCGGGTGCATTTCTCAAGTGATTGGCTGTATTTCTCAAGTGATTTGCTGCATTTGTGAGAATTTCTCTCATCGCGCTACGTCTGCTGTAGTACTTTAAAGGCTGATTTTCATATATAGGACTGTGCACTGACTGCGCGCAGTGCGCGCCTACCATGCTGCGGCCGTCGCGGGTCTTCTACATTTTCACGATAGGACTGGACGACCGCAACACGGTCGTAGCACAGTCCTGTATTTGTAAATGTAAATAAGGGCTTCAGTGCGTTTTATATGGAACATACATTTTTTTGATTTACAGTGAAGACGACATGGTAGGCGCACAGTCGGTGCACAGTCCTATATATGAAAATCAGCCTTTAACATTGAAAATGTTTCTGTTTTCCTGTTATGGGGCATCAAATTGTGAAAAAGTGCATGCTACATTTGCCACACATGACGTCATATGCGTGAGAGATCATGTAGTTTGGGTTAGGGTTTATGCGGACGGAATATGTTCAAATGACAAAAATAAATTAAAACTACCTGACACTAACCGAAAGTTGATTGAACTACTAACCAAAAGCAACCAAAAGCACCAAAAAGGATTAAAATGTATCGGAACAGATTAAAAAAATTTAAGTAAGTTAAAAGTAACTCAAATTAACCGAACTTTTGCGGCTAACCAAAAACATTAATATTGGTTATAACGTATCGGATCCGGTTCAAATTACTAAAATAAATTGGAACTAACTGAAATTAACCGAAAGTTGATTGAACAACTAACCAAAAGCACCAAAAAGGGCTAAACCGTATCGGGGCAAATTAAAAATATTAAAGTAAGTTAAAATTAACTTAAATGAACCGAATTTTGGCGACTAACCAAAACTAACCGAAAACATTAAATTTTATTATAACGTATCGGAGTTGGTTGAAGTGACTAAAATAAATTAAAACTAACTGAAATTAACTGAAAGTTTATTGAGCGAATAACCAAAATTAACCAAGAGCACCAAAAAGGACTACAGCGTATCGGAATAGTTCAAATCATTAAAGTAAGTTAAAACTAACCCAACTTAACCGAATTTTGGCAACTAACCAAAATTAACCAAAAACATTAAAATTGTTTATATCGTACCGGCACCGGTTCAAATGACTAAAATAAACTAATTGAAATTAACCGAAAGTTGAGTGAACGACTAACCAAAATTAACTAAAAGTAACAAAAAGCGGCAAAAAGTGCTAAAACGTATCGGAACAGATTAAAAATATTAGAGTAAGTTAAAAATAACCCAAAGTAACTGAATATTAGCGACTAACCAAAAACAGTAAAATTGGTTATAACGTATACTAACTGAACCTAACCGAAAGTTGATTGAGTGATCAACCAAAAGTAACTAAAAGTAACCAAAATCACCAAAACGTGCTAAAATGTATCGGAATAGGTTACACAAATTAAAGTAAGTTAAAACTAACCAAAATAGACCGAATTTTCGCGGCTAACCAAAACTAATCAAAATCATTACATTTTATTATAACGTATCGGAGTCGGTTCAAATGAATACCTCTGTGGTTTCATGCGAGTGATTTTTCAAGGTTGCGTCACGACACGGAAATTTTTTCTGAACGTCACGAGACGGTTTATGAAAAATTGATTATAACGTTGCGATACGTTATAATCAGTTTTTCATAAACCGTCTCGTGACGTTCAGGAAAAATTTCCGTGTCTTGACGCGACCTTGAAAAATCACTTGCAAGAAACCACAGAGGTATTCATTTGAATCGGCTCCGATACGTTATAATAAAATTTCATGCTTTTGATTAGCTTTAGTTAGCCGCTAAAATGCTGCTTAATTTGGTTAGTTTTAACTTACTTTAATTTGCGTAATCTATTCCGATACATTTTAGCACGTTTTGGCTTAGGTTTTGGTTACTTTTAGTTAGTCGCCAAAGTTCGGCTCGCTTTGGTTAGTTTTAACTTACTTTAATTTTTGTAACCTATTCCGATACGTTTTAGTGCTCTTGGGTACTTTTTATTAGTTTTGGTTTGTCATTCAATCAGCTTTCCGTTAGTTTAAGTTGGTTTTTATTTATTTTAGAATTTGAACCGGTTCTAATACGTTACGAAACATAACTAATTTTAATGTTTTTGGTTAATTTTAGTTAAGCGCCGAAATTCGGCTAATTTAAGTGAGTTTCAACTTACTTTAATATTTTTAGTTTGTTTTGATTTATGTTTTTGCCTTTTGGTGCTTTTGGTTAATTTCAGTTAGTGTCAATTTATTTTAGTTATTTGAACCGGTTCCGATACGTTATTACCAATTTTACTGTTTTTGGTTAGTTTAGGTTAGTCGCCAAAATTCGGTTAATTTGGGTTAATTTTATCTTACTCCAATATTTTTAATCTATTACGATACGTTTTAGCCGGTTTCGGTGGTTTTAGTTACTTTTGGTTAGTAATTCAATCAGCTCTCGGTTACTTTCAGTTAGCTCCAATTTATTTTACTCATTTGAACCCGGTTCCGATACATTGTAACCAATTTAGATGTTTTTGGTTAAATTATGTCAGTCACCAAAATTAGGTTAATTTGGGTTAATTTCAACTAACTTTGATATTTTTAATCTGTTCAGATAGGTTTAAGCCCTTAGTGCTTTTGGATACTTTGGCTAGTTTTGAATAGTCGTGCAATCAACTTTCTGTTAATGACAGTTAGTTTCATTTTATTTTAGTCATTTGAACCGGTTCGGATACTTTATTACCAATTTTAATGTTTTTGGTTAGTCGCTAAAATTCGGTAACTTTGGGTTAGTTTCAACTTTCTTTAATATTTTTAATCTGTTCCCATACGTTTTAGCCCTTTTTGGTGTTTTTAGTTACTTTTGGTTAGTTTTTCAATCAACTTTCGGTTACTTTCAGTTAGTTCCAATTTATTTTAGTCATTTGAATCGGTTCCGATTCGTTATAATTAAAGTTAATGTTTTTGGTAAGCTTTGGTTAGTTGTTAAAATTCCGTTCGTTTTGATTAGTTTTAACTTACTTTAATTTTTGTAACCTGTACCGGTAGGTTTTAGCCCGTTTTAGTTACTTTTGGCGAGTTTTGGTTAGTCATTCAATCAACTTTCGGTTAGTTTCAGTTAGTTCCAATTTATTTTAGTCATTTTAATCGATTCCGATACCTTACAATGAAATTTAAGTATAAGTAAATAAACTAACACGATCTCTCACGCGTATGATGTCATGTGGCAAATTCACTTTTTCACGATTTGAGGCTCTATAGTAGGATAATAGAAACATTTTCAATGTTAAAATATAAGAGTGGCTTTAAAAACACAAGTCATGTGAAAAATTCGCAATTATTAAAATATAAACGGTTTTTTGCTCACGGGCATTTTATTTTTGTCGTACTTGTTTTCTTTTCTCACTATTGTCTTTATCCAAATTTAGGTAAATAGCAGAATTTTAATAAAGACATATTTGTTAAACCGATTATACGTGTAATTGAAAAACTGCATGCATATCTAATATCTAATCAGAGAACTGTCTTTATAAATCTTAATTGATAGGGTCTTTGGGACATCTAAAAAATTAAAATCCTTCACCCACTTTTGTAATACAATTATCCGCACAACAATATCTCGTCATTGTAGCGATCTTAATAATTATTTATTTCAACGCGACCCAACAGTACACAATATCAAGGCGTTTGCACAATGACCGTAGATTCTCCCTCGTAGCGGAGCCATGGGTGGCCACGAACCAGATTGATCAGGATTCGCTTCGAAACTAAAAACTGTCGGCGAAATTGGAAATTTGTCTCGAGTGAACCTACCGTATATATATATTTATTTATACCGTGGTGAATGTATATTCGGGGTACATTCCGGAAGTAGGAAGTGGTAACTATAACCTCAGAACCCTAACGTGGTCTGAGAGACTTATTATTGCCTTTATTGCGTAATCGATTAAATCCTTAAAATATTTTACGTTTTCTTATTGAATTGTTCACCAAAAAAGTATTTTTGTTTTTTCGAGAATTTCAGCGCTGATATCCGGAAGGGTGTGGTCGAAGGCGTCACTGAGTAGCCTATCTTTTTTTTCAGCAAATCGTACAGGTCGTGACTAAAATTGTATTTATTTTTCTTTCCTTTCTGGAAAGGAAATTATTATTGTTTCATGTTTTGAACAACTACATATATTTAAATATAGTTGGTGGATCCATCAAACTGTTGTAACAGTGAACGTTTAGGTGTAAATCATATATATTTGGAATTGTTTTAATTGTATCCGGCCGGCAGACATTTTGTGTTTAGATAGAATAAATAAATACTAAATATTCCCTTGTCGGAGGTTAAGACAGGCACTGCTCAGGTGTTCAGAGCGATGATCTGGTTCTTAGATGAAAATTTGGTGTTCAGAACCTTGATTACTCTCTTCTTGTACTTCTCGGAGAACATATTCTTCAGGTGCGTGTGGTCGATATGTTGGTTCTGAGGCATTCGTAAATACTTGTATGTATCTTCGGAATGGTCAGAAAAGTTTCTTTCTCAACACTAAAGGTATCTATAAAAATGTGTTCGAAGGGCTTATTGGCAATTAAAGGGCCTTTAAAGGGTAACTTATAGGGATGTCTTTCATATTTGGATGTGAAACACAATATGACACTGGTTTTCATAATTCGTAATAAGTTTCTTAATATTTGGGGTGTATGCTAATTTTTTAAAATGATTGTAGGTTTCGTTAATGCCATTATGAGTTTGGCTATGATATAAAGAGAGTTCTTGATTAAATTGGTCTTTGCTTAAAAGGATTGGTTTGTAACTAAATTTTACAAATTTCATTTTTTCAAAATTTTCTTTTAGGACTGTTATTATTATAGGTTCTAGTATTTGATCTTCGTAATAAATACCTTACGTTAAATTAGGGTTAATATATTCTTTTATGAATTGCGATATATTAGCATTTTCATTACCGTGTCTTACAGTTACTTGGTACGAGGGTTTACCTAAGATTTTTACTGAATATGAGTCTTCTCTTTTAAATATAAACTTTTTCTATAGCAGTGTGTACCGTAATGTTTTCACTGTTCTCGTCGTTTACAAGGCGTAATCTGTCTAATAAGGGTAATTCGTCAAGAAATTCGGAATTCATATTTTCCGGCTGATTATCAAATATCTCGTCGGCATCTTCAGGTCTTAACTCGAATTCGGTGTCAACATGGGGGAGTATAGAAAGTAAATCGTCATCTTTCGTTGTTAGCGCGTTTTGTTTTTGTCTCCGCTTCAAAACATTGACAT
>JAEQML010072992.1:0-15190 GCA_016904865.1 Pissodes strobi
GCGCAAATCTGATTTCTTATTAGAACAATCTCCGAGAAAGATCATCATTTTATCAGGTAAGTAACTATTATACAACGTGTCTAAAATCCAGTACAGGTATTCATTTGAATCCCAGTAATATGATATGCTCACGAACGGACAAACACCAATTGAAACAAGTCTTTAATTGTTACAGTAGCCTTTATACTTCATGAAAATTGAATAAAACGGTTTTTAAAAACGAAGGCAGCTAAACGCCTGTTTGTGGATATTTAATTAATAAGGCCCTTAAAATACATAATTGTAACATCTGTACAGAAGTTACCAAGAAAATAGACACTTTGAATAAAACTAATTTATTTCCTTATTTTAAGGCATATGAAAATGAATGTGGTGGTTTTGGAAATTTAAAATACCTTAATAACGGATTTATATATCTTATTTATCAATTATAAAATTATTTGTTCAGTTATTTGACGAACTCTCAATTAAGAAAGGAAATTCGCAAACCTATTTAATCGAAATGCAACAAGTTAAGTTTTTTTAGCTATGTTCTAGTTTCCCTCTTTTATAACTAAATCTCCATTAGTAAATGTTATGGTGTAAAATATGTTTAATCGAATAAACGCTTAAGTTACATATGTATGTAATTAAGGTGTTTATTCGATTAAAAATATTTTACACCATAAAATTT
This sequence comes from Pissodes strobi, assembly GCA_016904865.1. Lineage (NCBI taxonomy): Eukaryota > Metazoa > Arthropoda > Insecta > Coleoptera > Curculionidae > Pissodes > Pissodes strobi. Next base: position 674 of record JAEQML010072992.1, read on the forward strand.
ACTAATAGAGATTTAGTCACTACAATAAAAAGCCGAACCGACCAACAGGAAAATAAAAATTATTTCCCATTTGTAATAGTTATATAATTGTAAATAATATTATGTCCAAATGTGCAGAAAAATCTTTTAATGATTAGATCTTAATTACCTACATAAAATATCAGACTGTCATATTTAATTAGTGGTCATGTTTCTTATAATGTGTGCATGTAGTGTGTATAAATAAATGTTTGCATGGAAGTTTTAAATAAGCTTTTTCATAATTTATATTTCCCATTCACTTCTTGCTCTAATATCGTTTCTACAGTGTGTCCAAAAAAGGATGCAACATATAGGAAACTTCTTTATTATTGGCTTCTCAGAAAACTTTATTCTTGATAAAAGTTGGTGCTTGCCCTAAAACAATAAATGAATATTTCAGGTTTTAAGTACGGCCTTTAGTGCGGGGGCAAACGTCATTTCCCGAAATCGCGTCAAGGATAAAGTACCTTAACTTATAAAGAAACAGCAAAATCTTATAAGGAAAAGTTCTTCCAAAATAAAAAAATAATCTAAATATGAAATTTGAGTTAAGTAAATCAACTTTTAATGTCTCTTTTTTTTTCGATTTTTTTTTCTTAAACGTTACTGCGTTACTGGTGAATGGTTTGTTCTTTTGTTATTAGTATACTTGCTAAGCAACTTCGAAATTTATTTAACATAGAAATTAGCTACACATAATGTTTCGGTTTTTCCAGAGATAAAAGCCAGTTTAGGTATCAGTGTGTTGCAAACACATTTAAACACTTTTGGTCCAAAATAATTGTCCACAATATTATTGCAAAATACAACTGGAATGCCTGACTCAATAATAATTAATTTCATATTCAGAGTGAAGTAAAATTATTGCTATTTATTTGTTTTTATTTCAAATTCACGGCCTACTCTTCAAGACCAATTATTTTATATGGCTATTTAGGATACTTGGGCCTATTTTACTCATCGGGTGCAAAAGATGAATAAATTATTAGTTGTTTCACATGAAATGGAAAAAAATTTTGAATATCGAATAAAATTTTTGGTGCGGGCCATACATAACTCTCGGGCACAAGGTGAAAGAAAATAGGCCAGTTATTGGTCTATGTTTCGTGTCTGGTGTGGCTATATTTGGGGTAAAGGCATAAGGTTTTTCAGTCCCGAAGTTAGGACCTCACGTAGTGGCCACACTTGGAGCTAGACCTAACGAGGAACCTAATCAGCGGAATGGATTATTTCACTTCCGCTCGCTTCTCGCTACGGGGGCTCAATGAAGAGGAACTAACCAAACTCGTCCAAGGTATGCCCAAAATTAAGAAAAAATGCTTTTTACAAATATAATCTTAATAAAAAAAATTAAAAAAGAAATTTTACTCTTGGCCGCCGGCGCGGCGCCGTATCAGAGGTTCAGCATCTAACCACTGAACCACTCAAGGCTGATTATTTATCCTGCTAGATCGAGCTCTAAGTAGTGGCCACTAATTTTGTCCGTAATGCGTATCTCGCATGATTATTTCATTCACAAAAGAAACAACAGTATTTGGTTTTTAGTATTCGTCTTTAAACTAAGTTTAGAGGAATTAATAGGCGTCACTCATTTGGCTCATGATGTTTCTGCCATAATGCGTTAAACAAATTGTTGACATCTGAGCAGTATTATATCAAATCCCCTTCTTGAAGAAAACAAAGTGTGAGGTATTTTACCGTTTTCGCTACAAAGTAATATTTGCGTCACTGTGGATGCTAAAAGTTCTGATTGCGATTTTGATAGATTTAAATATCGAACTAGGTCATTAGGTTTGCTCTGTGAAATTAAATTTGGTGCTGCTGAACATTCTGATAAGTCAAATGAAGGATCGGTTTTTATTTTCTGTACGATTCCTGTACTATTACTTGAAGAATCAGTGGACTCGAGTTCTTGTGCAACCACATTGATACTGCAAAGAGCATTTTACTATTTTCACTTTTTAACCAACCTTCTAACAACGTTACACAAGTCTTACAACAGATGTGAGGAGCCCATGTTTTGTCTTAGTAAGCTTTTAGCACAAATGCAGTAACATTATGTTTTTGCAATTTATAAGTTAGCTCTCCACAAAAACTGTGGGTACTATTTACGTCCTGCCTAAGCATGGTATTTGAAGTCAGTCGCAGTAACAATAAATTTGACCATATTAATTAACATAGAGCTCAAAACATTTTACTTTTCAACACATAGAAAATGCAAAAGATGCTGTTAGTCTACTAATAAATTCAAGATTATATCAAAACATGCTGTTTATATCAGGAATAAACTAATTGATAAATGTGCATGTTTCATGGGTCATAGAAAAATTATGTTCTCAGATTTGATTTGAGGGAATCAAGATACGTTAGAAACGACTAAAAATTACCATGTCACAAATCCTGTGTCCATCAGTAAATCTTAGCTGAAGACTAATTAGCATACGCCTCAGACTATCAAAATCAAAATGTTAGCCATCAATATCTATTAATTACTTTTCCCATACAAAATATTTTGGCAAGATTCTATTAACTCGAGCGATACATTTTTAAATTATGATTTTGGTGCATTATGAAATATATAACAATTATTAATACGCAGTTAGAAATATGGTTGAAATATGGCAAGCATTGTGATATTCTAAGCTGAATTTTGTTTTCAATAATAAAATGCATAATAAAACATATTTAACGTCACGTCTGGCTTTCAATACCTATTTTAACAGATAAATATTAATCGCCTTCAAATATCTATATCTTGAAGTTCTCAAAAATTAATCACTTCGTTTTCATGCTGTAAATTTAATATAATTTAATCTCTATAAACTACCGAAAATCTCCGCCAATAACTTTTAAAATTTGATGATCGCGAAACATTCACCTTTATCATGCTATGAATTTAATAAACATTTAATACCTATTAACAACCGAAAATTTCCACCAATGACTTTCAAGAATTGATTATTTATAGACATTCATTTTGAAAAAATGCGATCAATCATTTCCAAAGTTTCCTTGTTTCAAAAATACAATCACATCCATCTTCTATCCTGACCCCTTTTTCCCGAAGATGTTTCTTTCATGCAGGGTGGTATAAAACGTCGATGAGGCAACCAGGATTAGAAAAAATTTATGATTACAATACTTTCCCTATGCATATGCACAAATATAGTATTGCTGATGAAATAATCCTGATAAATTTTATGTGTGGTAGCTGGGAAAAGATAAAATTCATCAAGAACAGGTTCTGAAGTTCCCTCTTTATAACTCGGAGTGCTTTTTTTTGTTTTTTGAAATATCGATTAGTTTTAAAGATATCGCTGGTGTTAAGTTTTTACAACGTCTCAATGTCATCTTCTATAACTCATTCAAGCTCATAATATGTACTAAAAGAATAGATCACCGGTGATTTTGAAAACCGATTCTCTTAAATAAAATATGAACTGCATTAATATGTACCGGAAAATGAAAGTATATATCAAACTTAATTTTGAAACCATTGCTCATACCATCTGAACATAGCTTAACAATATCTACCCCACTGCGCCGCTTATACCGTTTTTCTCTGTCTCCAATCTTCTCAAAACTAATTTTCAACTCGATCATTGCTATTTTTCTTGACCAGTTTTTTGTTTGTATTGGTTTAAAAATCGGCCATTAGGTAACTAAGTTGATATATTATCTTTCTTCTGTTAAAAAAAATATTAGATTTGAAATTTCGGCAGTGCCGATAATATATTAATGCTTATGATTTTGTATCCAAATATGGAATATTTGACGAAACTATGATAGCTATAGAAAAACCTACAAAATTGTTCAGAAAAAATAGGCTTTTATGGAAAACCTTCATTTAAAAAAAAAGATTAACGAAAGTTATCGAGCATATGTCGAAAATTTCATCAATTTTACGCAAATCGTTTGGCCATAATTTGTTGATATTTTTGATTTATTTTTTCCTAGAGGAAAACCTTTTCAAATGCACTATTTTTTTAACGTGGTGATGTGGGATTTATACCCACTAAAAACCCTCTTTTTCTATTTAACTCGCACAGCATACATAAATTATAGGTTAAAAATCTTGATCGACAATCAGATCTCCAGCCATGGCAATAACTAAAACAGTGTTTTCCTTAGTATGTCATGTTAGATTGTTAGAAAACTTTTTAAGCGTTTGGATACAGCTACTAACTCTTTACAAGATAATCTGAAAATTATTGTGGTACGTTTCAATCCAGTATCGAACATTTTCACAGATCCTCTTGAAAGAAAATACCTAACGATTGGAAATACTGAAAAGATGATCTTATTGTACCCATCTGGCCATAGGTCTGATTTGTTAGCGCTTCTCGAGCAATTATAGATATTATTTCATATGTGTTAGAAGTTGGATGATTGTTGTGCTATGCAGGATATCCATGAACATAGCTATTAAATAATATAAAACAGCTATTGGAATGCCTTTCTGCTTTGCCACCTCTTATTTACAGCTGGTAATTCTGTGGCTACTTATGAATGGACAAATATATTGCAAGAATATATTATAGCGTGTTCCGGCCAATACGTAAGCCAAAACCATGAGATAGATGTATATAAACTCCATATAAGTCTATCTCGCCTCATAAAGCGCCGAAATACGCAGAAGCACAAAGTTCAGATTCATTGGTCGCTGCCATTGAAGCACCCCAATCCGTTTCAATTCAACCAATAGCAAAACTCTATAACGAGATTGCGCAGGACGCTCGAGAATGTGTTGCAATAGACTTATGGGAGATTGGATATTTCTCTCTCTTTCGGCTTAAAAATCCTTTCATTGCCTTATGAGATATTCGCTATATATTCTTGTAATATATTTGTGAATGAATAAGTTTAACTTGCTTATAGTATTTAAAAATCCTTCTATATCTAGAAAGAAAGGGGAAAGGCTTGACGCACTGATGATAGTCAGAAGCAAAACAGCTTTTCTAACGCTCTTAAATAATATTGTCAATCTATGGGCATGGTATAAAACTCGACGTATTCACTTAGAATGATTTAAAATTTTAGGAGTACCTACAAGTTGTTTTCCTCCAGATAATAGTATATTATTTTATATGGAGGAAAAGTGATACTTTTCATGGCGCGCTCGTGTTTAACAGCCGAACGGAGTGAGGTTGGTAATAGAGAGCAAGCCATGAAAAGTTACTTTTCCTCCAAATAAAATATGCTGTTTTTTCTTCAAATGTTGCAAATTAATGCAAAAACACCTCTTTTTAATAGTAATAATATCTAATTATTATTAAAGATAAGTGGGTTCGCAAGGCGGCTTAGACCGGTGTCGGATGTCGGTGAATAGGCACAGGTTGTTGCTATGGTAATGTAACATAAAGCTGTCAGTGGACACTGTCAACAATAATTATTTTTTTAAGATTGCGTCTCCGAATGCGTTTTAATTCCGAATTGATAAGCAGTTATTGAGTAAGTTCGATTAAATAATAACCAATTTGTTCCTAAATTAGTGATTTTTAGAAATGCAGTCACAAATTGAGTGATAAATACAAATTGTAGTTTAATAAATCTTGAGTTGTTGACGCTTATTTCGTTGTCTGTTTGTATTGTATCTATGTTGCTACGACAACACTTTTACCGCCGCCGGCGGAAAAGTGAAAAGTAAAGCTCCGGCGGAGGAAAAACGAAACTTCACGGCCGCCTACACAGTCGAGTAATGACGGATTTACTGACGTTTGAAGAAAAATACATTTAAACGTACTCGTGTTTTCAAATTATTAATTACACTGTACTTTTGGTTAATGTTTGCCCGATATCTGCGTATGAATAATGGAGAATTTTAGCTGCATTAGGAGCAATGGTTTACGTATTGCGACAATTTTATATTTTCGAAATAACTATAACTAATTTGTTATTTTGTTAGACTATTTGTAGTAATTTAGAATTACAGATAAGTTTTTATTTTATAATTATTCTTTTAGTTTATAACAATAACAATGTATTAACGATAAAACTTTAACAATGATTATTGGGCAGAAAAATCAGATTCTATTATACCCGATTCCTACGGTGCGCATGTTTTCTCGATTTGAGGTACTGTTTATAGGTGTTTGTTTACTGTCTTATAATTATAGTTTTTTAAGAGTTGGGCTTTATTTAAGAGCACTAAAATATTTCACTGAACTTTTGAACTGTCGTCAAGTGACTAAGCGGTGCCAAGTTTGGTATGGAATGGAGTAGAACCTAAAGCAGCTGTATAGCTAACTTTAAGAGCGGATAGAACCCGAAGGCAGTCGTCAAATGACTAACCTGGAAGCTGGAGGTGAGACCAAAGTCTGCTGAACTGAAGGTTCGTTAGCGTATTTATATTAAAAAAGTGATCATGGCATGCTTAAGGTTGAAAGTCGCTCCCGTTAATTGCTCGCGTTGTTTATAGTTTGTTTTTAATGTTTATATAACAATCTCCAAGTTCGAGTTCAAAGTTACGACAGGATGATATTTCTTTAGTAGCTTATGTATTTTAGTAGATTACAATAATTGCAACATTCCTGTAATTTTGTAATATATTTTTAAATTTAATTGATGTTTTTTTTTTTATATAATATAAGTACATCAGCTCTAGAAAAAATATCTTAGTATGTTTAAAATGGCACCTGTTAACAACACAATTGACATATTATTTGGTCGTCAGCGAACAAGGATGTTTCTATATGAAGCTGAGCTGCAAAAGACGAAAAGCCCAGGTTTAGTTGAAAATATTCTCCGCGAATGTAAAAAAGACAATAAAGAACAATTATATGTTAATAATAATAATAATAATAATAATAAAGCCTTTATTCCAAACAGGTATAAAACCCAATTACATGGAATTCAATACATCGTGAATATAAAAATTAAATAAAGTGAAATGTGAAATAAAACAAGATGCACTACAATAGTAATACAATAGTAGCATGATAGTAGCATGCATAACTGGAAGATACCACACAAATAATGTAACAGTACAACTCAGATCTGGGAGTTAATAAGTTCATTAAGAACAAGACCAACATGCGAGCTGTTAATATCACAGGATTTAGAGATTTCATTAAAAATTCGACACATAGCAAACGTGGGTGCTTGCAGTAAGATATGAGTGCGAGGCGTTTGAAGGAAGAAGGTGTGCTCATATCTAGTTTGAAGACGAGGGACAAAGAAACAAATATGCGACAACAGATAAGAACAGTCAATTCTGTTATGCAGTAAGTTGAATAAGAATTTTACCAGATGCATTTTCCTTCTGAAGAATAAAGAGTGCTCATTAAACTGCAACAATAAAAGTTTATGATCAAACCCTCTCTCCGGGTAAACGCCATCGCTTTTATAGGCTAAATATTTCAAAAACCTGCGCTGCACCAATTCAAGCGAGTTTATGTGACAAGAGTAAATAGGATTCCAAACAACTGAACAATACTCAAGCTTAGATCTAACAAAACTATAATATAACAATTTTAGGCATGACATATTATTAAAGTTACTGGCGTTTCTTATTATAAAACCGTACATTTTTAATGAAGAGGCGATAACAAATTCAATATGCCGCACGATAGAAAGCTTTTGGTCGAACACAACACCCAAATCAGTTACGCGCTCCAGTCGACTTAAGTAAGTTTGGTTAACAATATAATCGTATACGATGGGAGATCTTAGTCTGTGGAAGCTGATAACATTACATTTGGTTATGTTAAGATTAAGTTTGTTATGAACGCACCAATCATTTAATATATTTAGGTTATTTTGAAGCAATATACAGTCATTAACATTATTAACACTATGAAAAAGCTTCAAATCATCCGCGTAAGCAAGTTTACGACATTGTATAGAGTCCAAAAGGTCATAAATAAACAGTAAAAACAGAAGGGGTCCCAAGTTTGAACCCTGGGGCACGCCTGAAGTCGCGATAAAAGTGGATGACTTAAAACCCTCATACTCAACATACTGAATACGCCGATGAAGGTAGGAACTGAAAACACCTATCAGTTTATCAGAAAATCCAAAGTTATTCAGCTTGTTTAGTAGAACATGATGATCAATACGATCGAAAGCTTTCTGGAAATCAGTGTGGATAACATCAACCTGACCCAAGTCATCAATAGATCTGCAAACATACTCTGTCAGACAAGCGAGATTAGAAGTACAAGATTTACCACTAACAAAGCCGTGCTGATCCTCCGAAATCACAGCTCTGACATGTTCATAAATCAGTGTGTATAAAATTATTTCGAAAAGCTTTGAAAAATTGCAGAGAATTGAAATTGGTCTGTAGTTATTTACCAATCCTGGATCACCTTTTTTTAAAACAGGACAAATCTTGAAAGTATTCCAAAGGTCAGGAAAAACTTTTGTTTTAAGAATTAAGTTAAATATGGACTAATGGATCAACTAGTGCCCCAATGGAGTCCTTCACTATAAAACTTCGCACCCCGTCGGTACCCGATGTCATTTTATTTTTTAGCTTCTTGCTAGCATTTATAACGTTAGTTGGAGAAATCTCATAAATGTCAAAGTTAGCAACATTGGAAACAACAGTATTTGTTTCGATAAGAGGAGATGGGTCCGCGTAAACACTATGGAAGTACGCAGCGAAGGCATTGACAATATCCAATGGATTACTATATTCTGTGCTAACAGAATCCTTAACTAATCCAGGGATTCTTGAGTGGTTCTTTTTATTATTGATGAAAGCCCAAAAATTTTTTGGATCTGCAGTTATGTTTTGCACTGTATTAGAAACGTAAAGATTGTAGTCACGTTGGATTAAGTGTTTTACAAAACGTCGGTGGCAATTATAATTATTCCGATGAAACTCCGAATGAGTTTTTTTGAATTTCTTAAAAGCATTTTCCTTAGTAAATATACAATTTATAAGCTCGGATGAGTAATAACTTGGAAACCTACGACGTCGTTTTACTTTTAAAGGGACCGCACCCTCAAATATACTATTCAGTAAAGTATATAGCTCATCACAAGCAAGATTGACTCCTCCATATTTATTACTGAAGTCCAATCAGCCCGTAGTAAAAGGTCATACATCAATATAAAATTCGCTTTACGGAAATTATATTGTTTAGCTATATTTTCATTGAGTCTAAAGTTCTCAGCATGAGCAGTATGCAGATCAAAACTAAATTCTAAACACGGGTGATATGGGTCTTCAATAACTAACGGATCCTCAGACCTAGAGGCAGTACAATGTAAATTAGCTAAGAGAAGATCTAACAGCCTGCCACTCGTATTAAGTACAGTATTGCATTGTCTAAGACTATATATATATTATTAAAATTATTGAGTGCTATACATTTCGCATCTTTACCATTATTTACATAATCAGGTACCTACATTGAAATCACCCAACACAATTACATTCCTATTAAATATGTCGGGATATAGAGAGAATTGATTAAAAAAATTATCGTAATCTAGGTAGGATAACTGAGGAGGAATATACACTGCAAAGATATGAACCACATGAAAATAAAACGTAAATTTGCAGCCAACAATATCAATGAGAGGCGAAACGTTACGACGAAAGATTGACAAGTCTACAGTCTAAGTGGTTGGGTTTTCCAAATCAGTTTAACTCGTGGATAGATAAGTCAAATATTGTTTAAATATATATTATTTTTAAACGTGTGTAAAGTATAGGGGTTATAAATAAAAAGTTTGTTTTGTAATATTTTTGTTTTTCATTTAATATATATCTATTGGTACAAAACTTGTATCCAATAATTCTGGGAAACTATTTGGTGACAGGCTTCTACTTGGGTATAAACATAGTCGATTTCGAGTGGAAAAGTGGGGTTCATGGTCTAATATACTAGAAAAATAATGATAGCCCCTTTTCCCCATGTAACTGTTGTCATAATCTTATTTTCCTAGCTGCAATCATATTATTAACCTTCTCAATTATCAACATTATTTTCGTGTCTTCTTTCATTTTTTTCCAAATTGGTTATTTTCCTCCCAATATTTTCTTTTCGTGCATCATAGTCTTTTCTTTTATTTTCAAATGTGTCCATTCTGTCATCAACACATCAAATTTTTATTACAAGCTTTTGTTGATTGTTTCTGTTAACTCTATGTGCAATTTATGGATTTCCTCACATACATATTTTTTGGTAGTAGCATCATCACTGGTATCCGGTTTTGCAACACTAATTAAACGCTTTCCCACAATATTAAATTGATTATCGGATGTTAGCTTAAATCCTATTCCGGGCGCACCACCATGCCAAATTTGAACTCCGCCATTATGAACTACCTTCTGACGACCAAACTTATCTATTGTGTTGTTGACACTCCCCATTCCGACGAAGAAATAAAGCTATCAGCTCTTACATCAATATGTATTAATTTTTTTCATTATTGGCCATCAAAAGTTAACTTGAATCCGATTCCTTGTGCATCACGTAAAATCCAATATTTGCCATGTACTCTCTGACGACCAAGTTTATCTATAGTGTTGTTAACACGCCCCATTTTTAACAAGAACTAACTACTAATTATAATTTGTTTATTTTTACGTGGGTACCAAAACTAATTCGTTCATATAAGTACAGGGTGGCCCGTTTAAGAGGGGCCTATACCTTATCTCGAAAAGTACGGGGGTTGGAAAAAAATTTAAATACAAAAGTTATTCCTAATAAAATGATCTTTATTTTTTTTGTATTGTTTTAATCGTCACTTTGTTATATACAGGATGGTCAAAGAAAGTTAGGCTTTTTTTAATGAAACACCCTATATTTTATTACATTTTTGGATTCTACTTAAAATTCTAAGCATATTTGTTGTATGATGTTATACCTCTAGAGTTAGTAGTTTCACAGCTATAAACAGTTGAAAATCGGTACTTTGGCTACTTTTCACCTTGGTAGCAGGAAGACCATTAAAGATGGAGTAAAATGAATTCCACATTCCTATCTTAACTTTCCAAGAGCTATCTGATGGTGCTAACCGATGGTACCTACAGAGGTACCAGATTTGGTACCCATGGTACCACCTGCCAATTAGTACCGTCAAATAGCTCTTGAAAAGTTAAGATAGGAATGTGAAATTAATTTTACTCCATCTCTAATGGTCTTCTTGCTACCAAGGTGAAAAGTAGTCAAAGTACCGATTTTCAACTGTTTATATCTGTGAAACTACTAACTCTAGAGGTATAACATCATACATCAAATATGCTTAGAATTTTAAGTAGAATCCGAAAATGTAATAAAATATAGAGTGTTTCATTTAAAAAAATGTAACTTTCTTTGACCATCCTGTATATAAAAAACTGACGATTAAAACAATCCAAAAAAAATAAAGGTCATTTTACTAGGAACAACTTTTGTATTTAATTTTCTTTTTCAACCCCCGTAGTTTTCGAGATAAGGTATAGGCCCCTCTTAAACGGGCCACCCTGTACATCTGCTCTAGAAATAATAACTTAGTATAAATTTAAAATGGCGCCTGTTAACAGCACAATTGACATATTTGGTCGTCAGCGAACCAGAGCAAATGATGGATGTGCTCGTGGGCTGCCAGGCACTGGTTGCAAACTTACTATCAGTGGCGACTACGATATTCAGGGAAAACGCTTAACTAAGGTATCTGATCCAAGAAGCGTTAAGGATGCGACCAATAAGCAATACGTAGATCTCAAAATTCATGAATTACGTCAATTATTTGTTAATATAATAAATCAAGACGTAAAGATTACAATGAGGAAGATTGCACAAGTACAAAGAAGTAGTGATTTAACCGAAGAAATCAAGAAATTGATACATGATCAAAAACATGAAGATAGACGAAAATGTTTGATAATGTTAACAAATCTACAAAAAGATATAATGGAATTAAAAAAAAAGTATTGAATGAAAAAAATTTCTAGATATTATCATCTCTTCCTACTTCTAACCTATTAAAAAAACTTTAGGAATTTAATTGGGTCTTAGATAAACAATTAAATGTAAAGATGTGTTTTTAGTTGTTTGCTACATTTACAAGGGATAACATTAAACCATTATAATATATAGCAAAAATATAGCAAATATTTTTAAATTAAATCATGTAGTGTTATTTCAAGTATATACATTTAAACAACATATGTTGCATTAATCCAAGAGTTATAAGTATCGGGAAATCCTAACCATTTTACAAAAAGTTGATCTATAGAATTTCTTCTTCGACGACAAATGACCTTTTCAATTAAGTAGACATCTGGGTTGTTGGTTTTTTGTAATTTGGCTTCATGGGGTGTATGATAGGTTGATCATCATATGATTATAACATATATGTTGGTGGATTCGTAATACTGACTTTTGCTACTTTAAACAATTCAGGCGATCAAGCTGGCGTATATCCTTTATCAAAGACACTCTTGTATTTACTTATACGATTGAAAATTAAAAGCTTTCGGTACAACTTTTCAATGATCGTATGCTTTATATGTGTCTGCGGTGTTACATCTGCAGGCTTCATTCCTATTGTACGATGAATGCTATGCTTATATGACTTAGTAACTTTTGGTAAAAGCTAGAATTTCTTTCCTTGGTCACTTAGCAAATTTGCCTTCTTGATAACGTTTTTCATTGCATTGGTAACATCAACACCGGTTTTAGTTTTGATAGCAACCGTAAACATATATTTCGAAAAACAATTTATACATACTAAAATGTATCGAAAACCAGCATTTTTAGTTGCAAATTGCTGCATTTCCGTTAAATCTGTCTGCCATAAATCTTCATAACCCTTTATAATTGTTCGTCGTCTTCGAAATTTTTTTCTTACTGCATTATGTAACTCATTCACGACTTCCCATTTTGTTGGTGTAGGTTCCATTGTTATCCAAGCGTGGATAAATACTGACAATGAAACAAAATAGTCGTTCTTAATAAACGATACCTTCTTCTCGTATCTCTTCAATTATTGGTATTATTTCATTGCCATGTCCCGTATGACCAGCTGCTTTTAAGCTACACAACAGTCAGAGTCGGCTAATAAATTCCTGAGGTTTATTCCAATAAACATAGTCAACATGGGGAGAGGACAATAACTTCTTTGAAGGTAATTTAACGCGAATGTTTCGAACTCCACTCCCTTGCGGAGTTGTCACTAGTGGTTTTAATATTCGAGAAAACTTTGTCCAACGTGTTGTTCTTATACTCCTATTGTTTTTATAATCATTATACATTGCATTAGTAAGTTTTAAAATATGTTTTTAATTTTGTATTGTTTCCGCAGATATATTATTAGGATTATTTAAGGCTGTGGGTTTTTGAGGAAAATTAGGTCATACAATTCATCACTTCCCTTAAATGTGCCAATATGTTTTCCATCCCGCGATAATATAATATTTCCAGAGTTAAATACTACTTCAGAATTTCCTAGCAACAATTTCTTTTTATATTTCTTATTTCTTACTCCATAAGCAGTATCATATTCTGATGGCTTCTGGTATAATCCATGAATATAATCTCTGGCCGTGTCGGATGTTTGTAAACCACCTTCTGATTCTCCCATATTAAGTGAATAATCAACTTCAGCAGCATTATTGCCACGCATTCGTTTTTCCAATGATGAATAACTTTTATGTTGTATTGATGTAGAGAAAATGTCCGGTTGCAAATGTGATGGGGTACCTTTACTCCAATATGAATTTGTCTGTTGTAAATCCGAAAATTGCGGAGGTTTTTCTGATTTTATTATACCAGTAAGGTATGGTTTTGATGGTAATTTTGCTTGTTGGAAATGGATTGTTTCCGTTCTGCTTTCTCCATCAACACACTAGTTAAAGAATTAATCGGTTTAGTAATTGGCTCATACATTTTTTCTAAAGCTAACTTGTGATCTCTCTGAATTGCTTTAATTTCATTAAATTTCCTTCTCTCATTCAACTTCCTCAGTTGCATCCAATGATTTTTGTTTTAAACCAGTATCTTGACTCATGATGTAGTCCGATTATCAACTAACAATGAAATTGTGCTAAAACTAATTATTCCATAGATATATAGCTGCTGAAACCCTTTCGATATCGCCCCGAATTTAAGTCGATGTCTTTATCAATTACGAGAAAATCGTATTTGTCCTTCCAACACTTGGCACATAATTTCAGAAATTGTTGGAAAGCCATATCTGGCGTCACATAATCGGAAAATATTTGCCGCAAATTCATCTCATACTGTTTAAACAGTATAATGAAATTCACACTATCGCGAACTAGTTGTTTGGGCACCTTGGAATAAGTTCGGGCCAAATAAAACGAACCTTTTTTCTTATGGTTGTGTCTACCCATACTGAAATATGATCTAATTACATCTTGCTTTTCACACATCACATTGTCGAATATGAATATGGAATTGGGTTTCACATCTGAAGGGTCTACAATATTTGTTGTATTACTAAACGTGTAAAATCCCAATTCTTTAATTTTTGTCATAATTTCTCGAAGATACTCATACATTGGTCGATATAACGATTTCGAATATATATATA
>JAEQML010072993.1:0-15188 GCA_016904865.1 Pissodes strobi
GTTTTTAATAATCCATCTTCTAACATAAAAATTTGGTTGGACGGAAGCAACCAAAAACCGGTTTCGGTGACTTCCGTCTGAATCGGAAGTTTATGTTAAAAGACAGATTATTAAAAACTATGATAGGAATGTGCAAGCCATTTTGTTAATGTCAATTTTCACTAGTTAATATCTCGAAAACAATTGAATTTATGTATAGAATAGACACAGTATAAGCAAGGAACAGTAACGTCAGTGAGCTCAAATCCCTTGAAGTATTGAGATCAAAGAGCACCGGCAGGCACCGGCTTGCCTGACTTTGCCGTCGTTGGATCACGTCCTATACGAGGGGACGTGCATTTCGTTAAATTTTATTGTCGCATGGAGTCAGTTTCTACTAATAAGTCACTTACAATTTCATTATTTTATAATTTCATTCGACACTCTAGTTTTAATAAATTTGGAAATAATATTTAGATTATAGATGCTTCACGACAGGTTCTTAAGAATGTGCGAAAGTTCAAATGATAATAAAACAATAAACAATGCATTTAATAACAAGTTTTGTGTAATGTACCTTATACTACAAAAATATTAATTTCTTCGAATTTGAAGACAAATTTAGTACAAACCCAAACTCTAAGGTATTTAGTAACACAAAACATAATATACGCAAAGTTTGTTTAATAACTTTTCTACGACTGCCCTGAAAATAGACAAAAACGCACTAACAACTGCTTTTGAAAATTGGACATTTCACACGCTTATTCGGGTATTTAGATTAAAGGGCTTCGTCTCCGATTTAGAGCTTCGCCCTCAGATCTCTAAAAAAGGGGGCCCAATTTTAGGGCTTCAACCCCCCAGGAGCCCCTTTTTGCAAAACTGTAGAAAATGGGACTCTCATACCAGGGGCCCCCTTTTAAGGCTTGGGGCCCAATTTTAGGGCTTCGCCCCCGGGGCTCCATTCCAAAATCTGTAAAAATGGGACTCCCGTGCCATAGGCTCCATTCTAGGGTTTCGCACCTCTGGGGCCTCATTTTAGGGCTTCGCCCCCCGAGCCTCTTTTTCAAAATATTTAGAAAATAGAGACCCTACACCGGTGGCCCCATTTTAGGACTGTGCCCCAAGTTATAGTTTAGCGAGAATCTCTTACTCACGTAGTTTCTTTCGCTAGGAATAAAATTTTCTGATAAATCAATAATAAAAAAGTTTCCCATATAGGTAACATGCATGATACAATAAACGTAAGATATGATATCGCGCAGGCGACGATTCGCCTGTGACGTAATTGCGAGCGTTTACAAAATGAACGAACGTGTGCTTTGCATTTGAGATTCGTATGTTTTATATTTAAATTTTGTTGGCGTTACTGTTTGGACGGTGTTTGTTGGTATTTTTAATTAAAAAACGTTTAATAATGAGGTGTGCTATGGAAGGATGTAAGATGGGGGTTCACCTGTGTTTTCGTAAGGAAAAATTTAACACACGTATTTGCTCAAAACATTTTGATTAAGATGACTATGTACAGGGTGGCTCGTTTAAGACGGGCCTATACCTTATCTCGAAGACTATGATGGTTGCAAAAAAAATTAAATGCAAAAGTTATTCCTAGTAAAACGATCTTTACTTTTTTGTATTGTTTTAATCGTAACTTTTTTATATCCAGGGTGGTGAAAGTTACACTTTTTTAAATGAAACTATATTTTATTACATTTTTGGATTCTACTTAAAATTCTAAGCATAGACTTAGTAGTTTCACAGCTATAAACAGTTGAAAATCGATACTTTGGCTTCTTTTCACATTGGTAGCAGGAACACCATTAAAGATGGAGTAAAATTAATTCCACATTCCTATCTTAACTTTCCAAGAGCTATCTGAAGGTGTTAACTTATGGTACCTACTGAGGTACCAGATTTGGTACCCATGGTACCACCTGCCAGTGGTACCTACCGAGGGGCCAGATTTGGTACCCATGGTACCACCTGCCAGTGGTACCTACCGAGGTACCAGATTTGGTACCCATGGTACCACCTGCCAATTAGTACCGTCAGATAGCTCTTGAAAAGTTAAGATAGGAATGTGAAATTAATTTTACTCTATCTCTAATGGGCTCGCTACCATCAGGACTTGATAAATTTAACAATTTCTAAAAAAACGAATGATAACCAAATTTATTATTTAAGAAAAAATATTATGATCGATTTCCTTTTTTTTGCTTTCGATTGGCCAATAATCAACAAACGTTTTTTAGATAAAAGTAAAACTAAAACAGTTTTATTGCTTTTTTAGATGAAAGTAAAACTAAAACAGAGTTTTATCCACAATACCGAAACAGAATTATTGTACTCGACGCGCGTTTCGCTAACCATGTTAGCATCATCATGTTCGCATCATCAGGGGATCAGCAGTTTTAATCATCTGCTGATGATGCTAACATGGTTAGCGAAACGCGCGTCGAGTGCAATAATTCTGTTTCGGTATTGTGGATAAAACTCCGTTTTAGTGCATGTTGCCGAAGGTTCCAAACCCCAACATAGATAAAAGTAAAATTTTATTACGTTTTTCAAAAAATGCTGTTTTTAATACAACTATTTTGATCCATTCATCATAAAAGTTATGTTGAATATTAGTTTTTTTTTTATTAAATAAATAGTATTAATATGTAATAATTAGTTTTTAATTTCACCCAGGACACAAATTTTCTTGATAGATAGAGAAAATAGGTAAAACATAATGATTATGTGCCTATAAACGTATGCATTTCAATAGAAGCCAATCACGCAATGACGTCACTGCGCGGAGCGAACGAATTTGAGACGGCTAGGTATCATACCTTTCGTTTATTGTATCATGGGTAACATGTAATTTTCTATCACACTCCCAGTAGGGCACCCAGACCCTGTATGTAGCAGTCGTAGAAAAAGTACCAAACTGTCTCACTGGTGTGAAAAGTCTTATTTTCAGCAGCCCACTAGCAAAAATTTCGACACCGCTTTCAATAGGATTTCTAGTAATAAAGACGTCAAAAATGACAATATGGCCGCCCAACTGTTGATCGGGACTAGATTAAATTAAAAGTTTTCATTAAAATACCTTCAAACTAGAAAAAATAGTATAAAATACACGTTTTAAAAGACATTTAGCGCACTCGCACGTTGCACGTTAGGAAACTCCACGCAAGCGGGTCGTTTCCTAATTTCGTGCTAGTACGACAAAATATGGTATTTTAGAACAAATATCTTAATATACTATTTTTTCACTATAAAAAAACGGTTCTTTATAGGCCGGAATCGATCCTATTGGTTTTGACAGTCACGCCACGCAGTGTCTTAGACTTAGCTACCTAAACTACCAATTTTCAGGCCCATAATAGTTTTATAACCTGAGCTACAATCCCTTCTACAAAAATAAACAACCCCTTTATGGTCACTACTCCCTTAACACCCGTAATTGAAACTTGGGAAAATGATGATGGTGTTTTTCCCTTTGTAATTGCATTATTTTGATTTATTTAGATATAAAATATTTTCGTTTTTATTGGTTCCACCCCTATGCTATGAATGGGAACTATAAGTTTAATCTTACATTTTATAATTAATACAAAACCAAATGGTTTAAAAAGAGAACATGATTGATTAATGAATGTATGGAGTGTATAATTTTATGAATAATATTTTCATGCCTAATTTTTATCTCATCCCTTTTTAAAAAGCAAGTAGGAGGGTATTTTAATTCTAGATAATATTTACTCATACCTGAAAGGATCTTTTGGGAATCTAAAAAATTATTTTTCACCATCACTTTTACTGAAACAGTTGTCCACTGCACAAAATCCAACCATCGTTATAGAAAACGCAACAACAGTCCCTAAATAATATCTCCCTCGCCCTCGTATAATACGTTTGTGCTAAAACTCCCCAAAGGTTCTGCGGGTCTATGAGAAAACTGGATTGAACCGCTCTTACCTCAGGCGGCAAAATCGAGATTTTTATGCATTTGACGCTACCGTTCATTAATTCTACCGTGGAATAGATTATAATCGTAGTTTTAAAAAGGCGAATAATTTATAAGTTATGCCATTTAAAAAAACTCAAGTTTGGTGTGCCCCGCTTCTTTGTATATATAAAATTATTTTAGAATTATACCTTTCTAAGATACACACAACTTTTATTATCTTTTTTCTTATTTATTATAGAAATAGAGATATCTTGCTTTGCCGCACTAATGGGCTACCATGTATCGTCAGTATTTCAAACGTTTTCTTCAATTAGATTATACCTCAAGAATTTTTACGTTATAAGCGAATTTTAATATTATACAGGGAGAATAAAGTAGTGAAAACATTGAAAAGGTTTGTGTGTAAGGAAATTTATCAATAATTTACTCCATCACATTATATCATAAATATAAAGAATTTGGTCTATCTAGATAACTCGAGACGTTTTAAACTGGTTAACGCTTACTGCGCTATAGTAAATAAATCTATTAATCATAATCGTAGCATGTAGAGTGTTCCTGAGTATTTTTTTTAATGTTATGCTAAGCGTATCAAATTTAATAATTTAAAGGCTTTACCTCGACCGTAAGGATTTGCTATAAAAAGGAACAACTTAGTTAAAACAAAAGTTAAGTGCAATTTTGTAATTTCTACTGCAAAACACTTGTTTTACCAGTTAGATATTCTTCTAGATGAAACTGACACAGCATCTATGATAAAATTAGTACTTACACATCATATTTAATGTCAAAAACAGCAATTTCTCGAAAAAAATAAATCTTATGAGAGTAATCAAAAACATCTTGAACCTTTAATTAAAACTTGAAATCCCTCCTATAAAGTAACGCAAGACAAATAAACATATTTTCAAATGCTAAAACTTTCAGATTGTAAATTGACTTGTTTTCATTATTTGTTTGCATTTTAGGGCATATTAAAATTATTTAGATATCTATCCAAATTAATATGATAAAATGCATTTTTTAAAAAGAAACTATTGATAAATCACTTAACCCACTAACTTTTTATCATCAAGATATGTCTCTCCACAGCTAATTTAAATGAAGCTTTTCCCAAACTGGGAGTTTATATTACAATCCGTCAATCCGATTTCGACCTCTATACGCCATTATAAAAATAATGTTAAAAATCTGGTGCCTTGTTTTTTTGACCAGCAGTTTAGTATAGGTAAGGATATTGCTATAGTGTATTGCGGATGAAAAAACTATAAGAATTTCAATTAATTTTGTTTCTGCTATATTGATTTTGCACAAACACTTTAATTTTTAACCACCCTTTATTATTTAATAGTTCTGGAAATTGAGATTTAAGAACTTCGCATTCTATTTTTTTAGGAGGCTTTTTACGTTTTATGTGATTATGGAAAAAGTTTATGGTGACCTTCTTCTGTTCATCTGTCCAAGGGACGAGTTTGCGAAACTTATGTCCTTTAGTATTTGAAATAGATGTCATGTTTTTATTTTCATTTGTGGACGAAACGGGCTCACATTGACTGTTTGATTGTTCAGATTTATCTATATCATATATATCTTCTATCAGGTCATCAATTTCGCTCTCCTCGCTGCTAGAATCTAAAAGCTTTTCTTCCATATCGAGGTGAATCTCGTCTATAGATTTGCCTTTGTATTCATCTGCCCCTCCTTTTTCCATTACCATCAGCAATTTCGGTATCTTTGCCGTCTGATAAATATCGTCGGGCAGTCTATACGAATTTCTGTGAACACCCGTCGTGTGTCCCATAAACGTTGCCAATTGCTCTATTTCCCCATCTGATAGGTTAAATAATTGTGATAATGTAGCAAGGTGTTTTCTTAGCCGAGTCGAGGTGATTGACAAAGGATTTTTTGCCCCAAGATTTGGCGTGCTTACATAATATCTTATAACCAATTAAATGTGAAGAGGAATTGGCAGTCGCAAAGAGATAGGGATTATTTATTGGTACAAACTTATCTCTAACTTCAAGTATGACCTTAATATGCTTCTGTACGTCGGAGCTAAATAAAACTGGGACGCCTCTACCCCTTTTCCCCCTAATAACTACTCTCTTTAATGTATTTAAAAGAACTTGTTCAGTTGGCGAGACGACCTTTGCAAACTCTTCATATTTTTGCTTTTCTGAGGAGGAATCAATGTAGGTATGCAAATACATCCTGTGCAGTTCCCCTGAACGTTTTCTGTTTAGCAAAATGACTCTGCAGTAAACAGACTCAATTAAATCATTAAATGCCACGACCCCGTCAATATTTTTTCCATTTTGTGAAGTACCTTCATTTGATACAATCAAATTATTAGAAATCCCAGCACCCTCCTTTACATGTTGTGAAGCATTTTCAGCGAGACTGACTAAGTGCTGTCTTAACAATTTCAAGTCGCTCGCTAGGGGAATTATTGTGACCTTATTCCACTTGTTAAGATTCAGATCACTTGCTGCATGGGATGACACCTCAAAACTCCAATTTGATTCAAAAAGGTGAATCAATGTTTTCAGATCTGCTTCTGCTGTAGATGTGGCAACAGATAGGTATGGGACCTGTTTCTTATATGCAAAAGTAATGGCAATATCGCAACATTGCTTGAGAGAAGTTACAATATTCATTGCAAATGTTGGCGAGAGATGAACATCTTTTTCAACATCATATCTTGCTATACATTTTGCAGCTTCGACAAAGACATCAAAATATTTTGGTTGTAATGCCGAAAACATCGTAGTGATAGATCTGTCCAAATTCCTCATTTCAATGAGCATTTTAGAAAGCTCCCTCATCTTACACGAAGTAACATGAATAAAATGTATTTCCCTATGTGTTTTCAGATACCTAGTTCCAAATGCGCGAATTAAAGGATCATTTTTAGCCACCATGGATATTTTATCTGCTCTCATACGAGGAAACACCTCTTCTCTTAATCGACGATCTATTTTGAAATGTAGAACCATTTTTGATTGTCCTACAGCCTGAGCACGTCCTTGACCGCTTCCATTTAGACATTTCTTTCTATGTCGGTATAAAAGTTTTGAGGAAAAAAACCCTAAACAATTATCACATGGCAATAGTACCCTTTCTGGCAAATACGACTGTCTTACTGCTTTAAAACATTTCCCACCATCTGCTAAAAAATTTCCTTTTCTTCTAAGAGTGTTTAACAGATGCCTCCTTTCTTTGCTATTCACTGCCTTTGATAAAATTTTCGCCACGTCTCCTTCCATTGAATGGTTTCTCACATCATGGCGACCGAAGTTAAGGACCTTTGTTTCGCAATAATAGCAATAATCTTTTTTTCTCTTATACGGCATTTTGACGTTAACAAGATTTGTATTACCCGGTCCATTTGAGCAGCGACGTTTTTCTTGGACTCCAATTTGTTCTGGAATATTGGATATGCCAGTATCATTTTCGATAGGTATTTGTAGTTCCTTTTGTGACCGGATAAGTTTTTCGTGATCATTGGGAGCATTATTGATGTTTTGTCTTGAAGTTTGGAGCCTACTATTACGACATTTAAAACCTTTCAACTTTTGTTTTCTATCATCACTGGAGTCAGAGAAGTTACCCTGTAATAAAAAATAAATATCTGCTAATTAATGTTTAAATTCATTTTTTACAATAGATTTAGATGATTACAGCCTTTATGCTCGAGTTGGTGTTATTACAGCTATTTTACAATCAGATTATTTGATTAAATTACAACTTCACTAATTGGTTAAATTTTTTTAATTTAAATAATTATTGATTGATTTTGATATACCTACCTCGACATCACTAGGACAGTACAGTGAATCGTTGCTGTCTGATGCATGAAAGGGATCCTCTGGTGTCAATGGAAAAAATAATGCATCAGTGTTTTCAGATAATTCTGTTGAGTAAATATTTTCTACCTAGGAAAAATATTTTAAAATAAGTGGGTAATTTTTAAGCCGCGCAATTTTCTTTTTTATACGAGGTGAGGCAAAAAATCACATATATTCTTTGAGACCCTGCCATTTAGGAATTGCTGGCCGCATGACAGTGAAATTCATAAAAATATCAATAGTATGCAAAGTCTTAGGTACCTATGACAAAAAAAGAATAACACGTTATGAAAATCAGTCACACAAAAGGCGTTTTTGACCACATAACAAGTGAACTCGATTCTTTTGAGTTCGTACTTAACGTCTGGCGTTTTTAAATTACATCGCACACCTCCAAAATGATTAGATATTTGATTTCCATCAACTTTATCCCGAAAATAACTACGAGTGAGGTATGAGTAAGGTATGAGTAAGGCCTTCTCATAGAGTTTTATAAAGGCAACATTTTTTGTCGGTTCATGTTTCTGCATTTGCGGCAGCTAAACAGTTGTCGACAAATTCACCAGATCTCAATCCTCTTGAATATTCCATATGAAGTGCTTTACAAGAAAAGGTTTACTGCCAAAGAAGGCAGCTCTTTGCAAACTTAAGGTAGTTACAGCATATATTCAAGTTGTTTTGTGTTGTTTAGTTAAATTAAAACAACAATAAAGAAAATTACTTTTTTTTTTATTTTTATTTCAAACATTTGGTGATTAAAACCTGAAACGTTTCTTAATAAAAACCCTAAAAAGTATATAAATAATTCTATCCTAGGCGAAGTCAGAGAGTTTCAGACCGGATGCATTTTTTGCCTCGCCTTGTATATATATTGGCAAATATTTCTTTATAGATTAAATTTATATAAACTAAATTGGCAATTTATATTCCATGCAATGCAACGATTTTGATTTGTTCAAATAAGATCTGGTATAATAAAAAAAATTACTATATAATAACCAGTCGCAATTAGCTTAACTCACAGGTAAAACTATTTTGCAAACTGTAAAGGTTTTACTAAACAGAAGACTTGATGATAATTTAAAGGAATGTATTAGCATAGCTTCACTAATTTTTATTTAAAAAAATAGAAAATACGAAGAATTTAACTACTTGTCTTAATAACTATGTAGCCGAGAAAAACAAACCCAAACTAACAAGTTGCTTGCCACAAGGAATAAAATTAAATTATTTCTTTATGGAGCTAAAATAGCAATAGAAAAATATATACTCAGTCTAAAAATAAATAGTTATTTTCCTAACACGGACTCAAAGTGATACTTTTCCGCACGCAAAAACAGGTAGACTAACGAGGCAAAGCGGAGTTCGGATATGTTTTAAGTCCGGGAAAGACACATTTTTTCTATGCGCATCAGATAAGAATAACAAAAGAAAAACAATGATTATTGAAGAATATTAAATGAAACCTGAGAAAACTAGAACAATTTTACAAATTGGAGGAAAAGTTTGATATTAGGTAGGTGTCAAAATCGACAGGTGCAACTATTGCACTAACTGCAATCGTAAAAAATAAATGTTGTTCATGTAAGTTAATTCTTTAGGTAGGATGCTGTTATCACACTTAACTTTTAATTTGTGACTGCACACTAGTTCGAGAAGGTGCTATATGGTCAATAATTATTCAAAATTGAATTTGATAAAATAATAATTATTGATTGTGATCCTGTATTTTTGTTCATATGTTTTCCCTGTGATTGTTTTTTAATACCTGGTTAGAGACTGCAGAGTCAATCCTTCCTTCATAACTTATGTCGCCATTATCTTCTTGCAAGTTTACTGCTGTCGGAACTACTTTGTTTAATCCTAAAGTGCAAGCCAGAGAACTAGAAGGTGCTTTAATCGTGATCATTTGATGGACCACTATTTTCTTTGCACTCCCTACTTTTGCCCCCTGAAGATCAAATATCAAAAATAAAATCTTCCCGTTAAATCAGCCTATTTTGAAATATTGGAAATGTTCATTATCGTTCATGTTTCATTATTAATGTAAACGAACTGTTCCAATTTTTATTTTTTTTAGTTGGAATTTTATAACAAAGAAGGCTAAAATTTTTCAAACTTAATCTATTACTTATAAATAAGCTCGGTTACTTGGCCGACCCCATAAAAAATCCCCGTCCTGTCGACGCGCTCCGTCTGCTGCGTCGGATCGGGGCCAGGCAGGGATTTCATCACCTAGTATATAAAAGATCTTCAACGATGTTTTTAATTGGGACTACCGATTCCACTGTTAATGGCTGTTTTTATTTAAGATAATTTAAACGCACAAGAACACTGATATTAGAATAAGTGTCATAAACATATTTGTTAAAGTATTGCCCTACATAGATATTTATTGAAAATACAATGCCCGCCATAAAGTTGGATCCATACGGGAATTTTGTTTGTTAGTGTGCTTGGATAAAAAGTCTGCTTCCGAAAAGACAAATGCGATGTGACAAAGTTGTCACGTAACTTTAGGTATCTATCAAATTCGATATTTTCCTAAAAAAAATCGCTTTATTTTTTAACGTATTCAAGCGTTTAATTAAGAAAATGTGTTTTTCTTCAAACGTCAGTAAATCCGTCATTACTCGACTATGTAGGCGGCTGTGAAGTTTCGTTTTTCCTCCGCCGGAGCTTTACTTTTCACTTTTCCGCCGGCGGAGGTAAAAGTGTTGTCATAGCAACATAGATACAATACAAACAGACAGCAAAATAAGCGTCAACAACTCAAGATTTATTAAACTACAATTTGTATTTATCACTCAATTTGTGACTGAATTTCTAAAAATCACTAATTTAGGAACAAATTGGTTATTTAATCGAACTTACTCAATAACTGCTCATCAATACGGAACTAAAACGCAATCGGAGACGCAATCTTAAAAAAATAATTATTGTTGACAGTGTCCACTGACAGCTTTATGTTACATTACTATAGCAACAACCTGTGCCTATTCACCGACACCGGTCTAAGCCGCCTTGCGAACCCGCTTATCTTTAATAATAATTAGATATTATTACTATTAAAAAGAGATGTTTTTGCATTAATTTGTCGACATTTGAAGAAAAACAGCATATTTTATTTGGCGGAAAAGTTACTTTTCACTCCGTTCGGCTGGTAATAGAGAGCAAGCCATGAAAAGTAACTTTCCTCCAAATAAAATATGCTGTTTTTTCTTCAAATGTCGACAAATTAATGCAAAAACATCTCTTTTTAATAGTAATAATATCTAATTATTATTAAAGATAAGCGGGTTCGCAAGGCGGCTTAGACCGGTGTCGGTGAATAGGCACAGGTTGTTGCTATAGTAATGTAACATAAAGCTGTCAGTGGACACTGTCAACAATAATTATTTTTTTAAGATTGCGTCTCCGATTGCGTTTTAATTCCATATTGATAAGCAGTTATTGAGTAAGTTCGAGTAAATAATAACCAATTTGTTCCTAAATTAGTGATTTTTAGAAATGCAGTCACAAATTGAGTGATAAATACAAATTGTAGTTTAATAAATCTTGAGTTGTTGACGCTTATTTTGTTGTCTGTTTGTATTGTATCTATGTTGCTATGACAACACTTTTACCTCCGCCGGCGGAAAAGTGAAAAGTAAAGCTCCGGTGGAGGAAAAACGAAACTTCACGGCCGCCTACACAGTCGAGTAATGACGGATTTACTGACGTTTGAAGAAAAAATAATATACTATTCTACTGACTTTTTACGTCCACATGTTGAGTTTCACCGAGATCCTGCGATATACGGAAACTTTCGTTTTTTCGAATAGCTTTCTTATCTAACCATGTTTATATTACTAAAATCATATTTTAATAAAATGGAAGGATACTTCATACTTGAAACGTTAATTTCTAATGTGTACATATTTTAGCGGATTATTAAAATAAAGATTTGGACGATTTTTTTGATACATACATTCGATACATATTTTCTTTACAAACATTTTTCTCAAAGATTCTTAAATTTGTGTTGCTAAAATTACTAGCATTTCATGATTTTTTTTAATCACAAGAAAAATTGTTAAACAAATTTGAAGATTTTTTAGAATGCGATATTCCCTGCTTTCTTGGCAGCTAGATCGCATGACCAAAAGCCTATCATTTTTTGTGTAGATATTTAAAACAAAAAGTATACTTACCAAAGAAGATAATGTTCGAAAAATTTACCAGTCATAAAATGCCATTATTAAACAAGCATGTGGCAATACATACCTAAAAATTATACTTAAAATATGCTGCTAGAAAGTTCCATAAAAAAACAACAAAATGTTATGACATACCAAACTCGTAGGAAAAGAAGTTTCGAAATAATTGATGTTAAAAACCGTTCTAATAGTTACTCAAAATCATTTTGAAATAAACAAAATACATATGATAATTCTATCAATTTTAGTAACACGAATTGAGATTAGATCAACGATTTAAAAAAAAATATTGCTTTATCAACTCTAGGCATTTAAGAATCGTTCAAGAATATTTTTGCTGGAAAATTAGTTATTATTTAGTTACAAATCAGAAAAATCGTCTAAGATGGTCTATTCTATAACACTCCATTTTAATAATCAGCTAAAATAATTACATATTAGAAAACCGCTGCCAATTAAACTGTCACAATGCACTCCCATAAAAAAAATAGTTATTTGTTTTACTAGGCAGCAAAGTAGTAGATTGACTACCGCGGCTGATAGTTCAGGAATTCAGCTAAGGCAGTCAATCTACTTTGCTGCCGAGTTGAACATATAATTTTTTCTCCGATTGTTTATAATGATATATGTATACTGTATATTTGCAAATTATTACAATTTCCACAATCTTTTTATTTTTCCTGTAGTGATAAATTAAAATTTGATAGAAATCGCAATTGTTGGGACGGTTGGTTGCTATGGAAATGTATATGTCCATAATAATTATAGTATGACAACTTATGTCAAACGTTTTATTCCCATGGAGACTAATCATTTTGCTGCTTAGGCAGCAAAGTACTCACTTTGCTGCCAAGGCAGGAAAAGTAACACTTTGCTGATTGATATGTGTCTGCAAAATTAATATTTGCTGTCAATCGGAGAAAAACGAATTTCCCTGATTAAGATGCGAACCCACACCTCCCACTCGGAAGGCTGGCTCTTCACCGACTGACTGGGCCATTACAAACACTGGTACCTGGCTTCTATTTCTATTATTGCTCCTTTATAAATGTAAACAGTGATTTTTATAAAATTTTATGAATAATGATTTATATTTGAAAGACAATATTTCTCCAAATTAATTAGGCTGTTAGAATTTATATGAAATACGTAACTTTAATAAGTTGCGTCAAAAAATTATAATTTTACGAATTTTTTAAATTTTTGTTGCGCTAAAAACCAAACTTTCGCTTAACCGTTTTGACTCATCTTCAAATTTGATCTGTATTTTGTAGGCAGCAATTTATGTTTATAATTTAAAATCGCTAGCTGGGGCAATTCAGAAGATCGAGGAAACACACACACACACAGGATTTTTTTTCGGAAATCATGTTTTTGGTAATCTTCCTGTAAAAACGTAAAACAATCGATTTTTAGGACGAACAATAAGCTTTCCCATTATTTATGTTATAATATGGGAAAGAAAAAAAAGCTTGTGCACTATGTGCACATATCTGAAGTGAAACTTCTTAAACTTAAACGCCCTAGCCTTATACATATCGTAACGGATTTGGTTAAAAAGTAGTTTTTTTTTTTAATATACCACTCAATTAACTAAAAGAAAAGGCCTAAATGAAAAAAAAAATTCTTCATAAAAGTTTCGCTTATGTCTTGACAAGGTAATAGAGCAAATCCCATATTTTTTGCTTGTAAACTAACAAGGATATCACAAAATCTATGAGATATTCTCATATTTTGCGTTCCGCCAGCTCCTGTGTCGCGACCTTCAAATTTTACTCCCTGCGCGCGTTAAGAAGTTTCACTTCAAAAATGTGTTTGAAGTATTATATCGTTAATGATTTTTCACTTGTAAAATATGGTTTTAGTAATTTAAACATGACTATTTCCTTCATCGTAAAATGGACCAATCAGACAGCCCGATTTTCTGAATAAATTTTGTTTAGATAAGTGATTATTGCACTAGACCTGTTTAACCGCGATTAAACTGCGTCCTCCATATTGGATTTCGTTTTGTCGATTGCAGCCGATTCTTGCGATTACATGAACGGTTTCTTGAAAAAACATTATTTTCTAAATGGTTCCAATGATCTAATATTGATTTTTATTGCTAAAAACTCCGATTTTATTTAAAATTTGTATTTCATTATTTTAATATGGGGTGACAGAAAATGTCAAATTTTGAAATATTTATATGTCGACTGTGATAGGCGGGCCTAGTCAACGCATCAGGGTATGTAACCAAGGTGACAAAAACGCAAATATCATGCGAAGCGTCGTTTTCAACGTTCTGAATGTGTTTTTGGTGCTTTGATCAAAAAGAATCCGCGATTTAGGTAAAATTTATTAAAAAATATAAAGTTACCGTTAAATTTTTTAACGGCTTTTATGGATTTAATTTAACTAATTCAGGAAATAATCTAGCCGTATACCACTCAAACTATGAATTTAATCGATTAAACTACGTTCAATATTTCTCGCATGATTTTTCTTTTTGGAAAATAGTTTCATGCAAAATAATTTATAAATAAAAACCCTCGACCGCTTCGCGGTCTCGTGTTTTTATTAAATTATTTTGCATTCAACATTTTCCAGAAAAATCATGGTCAAAATATTGAATGTAGTTTAATCGATTAAATTCACAGTTCTCGTGATATAATATATGATTATTTACAGGGGTTCCTCAGGATATTCGATATCGCCGGATTTCTTTCAAATTCGATATGTGGACATAAAAACGCAGAAGGAACATATTTTCTTGAAAAAATTATTTGATGTTTTAATAAATAAAGCCGCATTTGGGCATTTTTCAGAGAAATATCGAATTTAACAAATACCCAGTCTGTCATGTGACTTTGACTAGAAATGCGATGTGCATTTCGAGTCATTCCTGATGCAGATATTTTTGCCGATTAAAGTTTTTATTCATGTAGATGGTTTTTCCGTATATTTTAACACCTACCTACAGGGGTTATTTGAAAAGATATCGAAAAATGGTAAATACAAAGGTTTCATCTTTTTTCCTGAATCCTTTGAATTTCTTATCAAAAATTCAAAAATAGTCTTGCAAACGTCAATTTTAATAGGTTGTCATTTTTTAAATAGAACACCCTATATATTAGTGGATTACGAGAAATTCTGCGTATTTGATATTACATACCCTATACCTAAATTCAATTATTTTTGAAATATTGACGTTTGAAAATT
>JAEQML010072994.1:0-15188 GCA_016904865.1 Pissodes strobi
AATTTATGCAGGTGGTTTATTGAAATTTAAAAGTATGGAAATAATCCAGTAAATAAATTGTGGTGGTGTAAGGGGCATGTTTCAAATCTTACCAAGCCAAGGGGGCTTACTCAGAATCAGTTTTGGAACATTTATTTTCATCTTATTAAAATCAAATCACAGCTTGTAAAATTAGTGCGCACTAAATAGAGTAATAATTCTCAATAAAACTATGAAATAGATATTCGTTCATTTTTGTATTATGAATAAACACTTCACAGCCCTGCATATCTGGAATATTTATATGCTTATCGCTGTATGTTCTTTCACGGTATCCACTGTTGAAGTTACCAATAAGTTTCAATAGCTCGAATTTAAATTTTAAATATTTTAAATAGTACTTTTTCTTTACCACGGTCATGTGATTTATATAATGTACAAAATATCACATTTTTCGTTTTTTTTTTACTATGTAAAAATTCATAAATTATAAATTGGTAACGATTGGTCACTACTTCCAGTAGTCTGAGCTTTGTATTATTTTTCAATTTCAATAATTGTGATATGGTTGTAGTAGGTTTGTTTCCATGAGATATTTAGTTCTCTCAGGTTTCTTTTCTAAATATTTTGCGCTAAGCACTAAATTGTCTATGCGACTGCTAAGATGGAAGTTGAATTAATGAAACTGAGATACTTATTATTATTAACTTCCGATTATTTGTAAATAAATAATACATACTAAAATTTTGTATCGAATTATTCGGATTATAAAAGTCTTTCAATTTATAGGTGAAGTGGAAGGGGGTCTACCAAATATGACCTTTCCTCCATTCAGTGTCCAGTGGAATGGCACATATTTTAGTTTCGGAGACATGTTGTCACAGTACGGAAGTCTGATAGCGTTTTGTCCCATGGTGGCTTTCCTGGAACATATAGCTATCGTTAAAGCTTTTAGTAAGTAACTGTGTATCCAAAGCATAATGTATTCAAACAGAGATCCGTTGGTAATATATATTAATGCAAGAATGTTTTAGAAATGTTCATAATGGTGGGTAATATTAAACTCTCATAAATGTGTCGTGTGTATATGTGTAATGTGTATATTACGGGATAGCGTCGGAGCTAGACCGAGTATAGTGGAACTCATAAATAATTGTCAGAATACTTTTTTTAGAGGACTTTCTTTCAGGGCTCTTCTTGGGTTTTCACTCCTCTACTAATAATTGCGATATTTTATTTCTTAAAAAATATAGTAGGGCTGATAAATGCTATCATCGCCTGTTGAAAAGTTGAGACTAGAAACAGTTCAATGATTACTTAACCACTCACATTTGATGTAACAATTGTAAGATTCGACATGGTTTTAAAATTAAACTAAACGCTGTAAAACACCTTTTCGTAGATTAGCGTATTTTTTACAAATATCATTGTTTCAGCTAAAGGAAAAATCATCGACGCAACTCAAGAACTAATCGCCCTGGGAATTGGAAACATGGCTGGTTCTTTGATACATTCCATGCCAATAACTGGATCCTTTACTAGAACAGCTGTAAATAATGCATCGGGAGTTAGAACCACTACCGGAGGTAAGAACTTTAAAATGTCGTTATGTAATATGTCGGAGGCTTCGTCGTCTTAAATAAATGAGACTGCATTTGCATCGACTATCTAGGTCTTTTAATTGAAGAACCTATTAAGTCAGGACGTTCTGGTTGATTTTGCTATATTTATTAATTGTAATAGTTAATAATAACATCGAAAACACTTAATTGGAAAAGACAATCAACAAATCATGATTCTCTCTCTGGACCTGGCGCAGAATTTCTGAGAAACCGAAACGTTGTCGGCAAATAAGCATGCTTATATAGTTATTAGACCAATGATTGCGTCCGGGGCTATAGTCTAGTAGCATCTGACACATTCCTAGTAAACAACTTGGGACTTCATTCAGCGGATTGCAAATTTAGGCGCTTCTGCGATTACAGGTTTTCTTTGTACCACAGCAGTGGAAATGGCCGTGGTGGTACTCCTATAGTTAGTACTTCTCCACTTCTACCTGAAAAAAGATGCTAAACAGATGGGCCACATATGACCTTTAGAACCATAACATTTTAGGAATACACTCAGACATTATCCGCCCCCACACTGTACTCTTTTCTAAATGAGTTCGGAGAAAAACTGACCATTGAGGGTCGCGATAGTGGGCCCTGTATAGGCCAAATAACTTCAACCTAACACCAAAAATATACAATGCATAAGGCAATGCTTGAATATGTATTGCTTTACCAGGGCGAACAAAAATGTATTATAATATGTATGTAAAAATGTATTATAATAAACCAATACAATTATATTTGCATCTCACATTTACCGAAACCAGCTAATAGGGTGTCCATTTAGTGTGTAAGTGGACAATAACTCGTTCATCAGCAAGAGCAAGAAAAAATGTTCAATACAAAAGTTGTATAGAACCTTAAGGAGCACCCTGCTCCAAGAAGTCGTGGCGAATCAAACTTATGTTTTCTTAAATACGATACCCTGTTTATTTTTTCATTTTTGAATTTTATGATTAAATCCAAATATTTTTGACATAACATGAATTTTTGAACGTCAATATTTCGAAAACAGTTGACTTTAGAGATATGTCATGTTATGTCAAAAATATTTGGATTTAATCATAAAATTCAAAAATGATAAAATATACAGGGTATCGTATTTCAGAAAACATAAGTTTGATTCGCCACGATTTCTTGGAGTACCCTGTATATTCGAAAATAATTTTAAAGTGTGGACCTTAAGGTTCTATAAACAGATCTAGGAAGGGGGAGATAAAACTGTTTACATTTCCAAGCGATCAGACATCATTATTTGCAGATATCGATAATGCCAAATTTCCGCGGTGATCCTCGGATTTAATACCTACCTGAGTTTTAAAATTTAATACACCATTTTGATACGGCATATTTAACCGTTTTAAAGCAAAATATAACTTAAATGACGGTACTAATGTTTGTATACGATATTTTAAGATAATTTTTAGTTACCTTTGTTATGAATTTTAATATTTTTAAGACATATTCGCCAAATCATAATTTAGTTAGGAAGTATACGTGGCAACCCTGTCCAGTTGACCACCTGACGTAGTACGCCGAGAATTTACGATATCATTCTGAGTTTTAATCAGCCGGTAATTTGAGCTTTGTTGCCAATTCTCCTTTGTGATTGTGTTTATTTGTTGTTAGTTGGTGATTTTGAGGAATTTTGAGTGTTTTTTTTATGTAAAAACTATAAAAAAACAATTAACAATGGTACGTCAGTGTATAGTTTGTAAAAAGAATGAAAATTCCAACCCAAATTTGATATTTCGGAGATAAGTGACGCCATGACTTGTTATTGTATATCAGTGGTGTAGTTGATATTATCGATGAGATTGCATTCGCGTCTACCTACACCAATTTTGTAAAAGTTCAAACGACTTTAAGTGTATTAAGTATTTTTTGTATATAGTTTTCAAATTTGTATTAGCTTACGTCATATAATGTTATCAATGACCTATATTTTGTAACAATAATTTTTTCTTGTTAATTTGTTGTTATTGTATTACATTTATTTACCACATTTAACTGAAATTTCAGCGGATTTAATAATATATACAGTGTGTGCTTGTGTGTGTACCCTTTTAAAATTTAATTTTTTTAACCTATTTTAATGAACTTTTTTTAGCGTGTAGATAATCCAAGCTGCAACTTATTAAGCCTATATTGTATTTCTTTGAGAGCACACGTGACGGAGCGATCACATTTATATTCCCAAGTTTCAGAAAGTACTATTAGGGATTTGAAAATAAAAACTGATACCAAATACTTGTTTAAAATAGTCTGAAACCCAAGTGTACCAATAACTTTTTTCTAAAATACAGGGTGACCCAAGAAATAATTTTGAACTTGAGGAGTCTTATTGCGAAATTTTCATATTTATTTTCAACAAGTTTATGTTAAATTTTGGTTATGATTGATCTGAAATCCATATGTATAATAATTTCCATCATAACCAAAATTTGTCCTTAATGTGTTGAAAATATGAAATTTTTGCTTACACATTACATTTGGAAATTATTTTTTGGGACAGCCTGTATTTTAGAACAACAAATATGGTACACTTGGATTTTAGAATATTCTAAACGAGTATTTCATATCAGTTTTTTTTTAATACCTCATAAGACATAAGACAAAAAAAGTTTAAAATCGGTTATAACAAAAATTTTAGAAAGGTTGTTAGTCCTTAAGCGGGACACACTGTATACAATAAATAAATTTAAATCATCAAACAGTTTTATAACCGCATATCTTATAAAGTTAGGATCGGAAATTACAATTTGTTTTTCTATATTTAAAAGTGCTGCCGAGATTTTAGTTTTTCAGATGTCAATATCTAGAAAACAGTTGAAAATCGGTATAGGATATTCGATATAATTTTGATTTAAAAAACATCTTTCGATAAACCCAAAAATGTCCCATTTACAATTCTGAAGTTTTGATGTCCGTGCAGCACTTTTGAGGCACATAGTACAAATAAATCTTAAATAATATAAAACATTAATCAATACCAAGGAAATTTTGTATTTTTCTCTTATTTTTGTAACTCTTCTAGCTTCCCAGCTAATATATAGTGGTGCTACCTATTTCCTCTCTAAAATATAACCATCATCATCTAAAGATATTTAGAATTAGATTCTAAACTGCTGGCTATTTGCTTTCGAGCAACAAAAATTTCGCCTAAATTTAAAACGAAATATGTTCTTAACCAGACATGATATCGATCTCTGATTTTTAATGGTTAATAGATTTGTCCCTTAAGAGAAAATTTCAAATGTTGGATTTTTTTAAACAGGGTGTCAAAGAAGGCGGTGATTTTTCCTCCAATTTCAATAGCATGTAACTTTCATCATAATTTTTTTAAATTTTGTCACTGTACATCAATTGAATCACTGGTCCATAGCAAAGAAAGTAGTCTGCGAAATTTTTGGTATCTGCTATATTTTAAGAGCTATCGATTTTTTTGTAAAACCTTGTTTTTTCAACTTTTTGGTAGTTAGACCACACTGTGCGTTGTATCGTGCAAAGTTTGTAAGTGATTATTATACCTTCCGAGAAGCTTGTCTATGTTCAGCAAAAAAATTGTACCTAAATGTTATGATGTGCAGTGGCGTACTTATAATCCCTATATGTCTATGGTTTATGAGTAGCTCACAATTTTTCACGATTGTTTTGTATTGGAAAGTACTCACTCGCAAAATCAAACACATCAAACTAATGATATTTAATTCTAAGAGTTTTCAAAACAAGTTTAATATTAGGAATTATTGCTGTATTAGAAATAAACAAATAAAATTTTTCCAAAAATTAAATTAAAAAATTATAATTTTTTTAAAATTTGTTTAGATACACTGTAAAATATACATGTAGATACAGTGCAATATTAAAAAATAAAAAATAAGGATAAAACTTGCTAAATCTAGAGGCGAGTACTTTCCAATACAAAACAATAGGGAAAAATTGTGAGATACTAATAAACCATAGTGTAAGTGATTATAACTACGCCACTGCACATCACAACATTTAGGTACAATTTTTTTACTGAACATAAAAAAGCTTTTCGTAAGGTATAATGATAATCACTTATAAAAATTTGCACGATATAACGCACAGTGGGGTCTAGCTACCAAAAAGTTGACAAAATCAAGGTTTTACAAAAAAATCAATATCTATTAAAATATAGCAGATATCAAAAATTTGACAAACTGCTTTCTTTGCTATGAACCAGTGATTCAATTGACGTACAGTGGCAAAATTTTAAAAAATTATTGTGAAAGTTACATGCTATTGAAATTGGAGCAAAAATCAGCGTCTTCTTTCACACCCTGTATATAACATTTTTTGAAAGTTAAAAAAAAATCTAACATTGGAAAGTTTTTCCTAAGGGATAAGTCTATTAATCATTTAAAACCGTAGGTTGATATCATGTCTGGTTAACAAAATATTTAGTTTTAAATTTAGGCGAAATTTTCCATGCTCGAAAGCAAATGGCCAGCAGTTTATATTAGAATATCTTTAGAGGGTTATATAACGTTGATTTTTAAGATAAAAATATTATCTATCACTAAAAAATATAACGTTAATTTAAAAACCTACAATTTATCATGCATGCACTTCAATCGCATAATTAAAGTGAAAAGAATGACTTTAAAACCGCACGCCACTGGTACATAAAATGAAATCGAAATGACGAACCACGTACAACGTTGCCATTTTTTTCTAACTATCCTTTTCTATCTTATGCATCAACTGCCCACATATGTCTGATTGTAAACAAATGTGAATTATCAATGAAATTACAGATAACGTTATATCTCCCCCTTCCTAGATCTGTTGTTCTATACAACTTTTGTATTGACATTTTTTCTTGTTCTTGCTGATAAACGAGATATTGTCCGCTTACACACTAAATGGACACCTTGTATATAGAATTGATCTCCAAACATTCCATAATGAGTACTGATAAGCTCTTTTTTAGGTTACTTACATTACTGTTTATGATTTGTTTTTAGCAAATGACACATAATCATTTATCAGAAGGTTTTACTGCCAATACTTTGAACTTATTAAATTGAAAGCTTTGTATTTCGTGCAAATCTTTTAATTAGTAATACAGTGCAGAGCGCTTTCGGCCTTAGGCCATCATCAGTGCTTCCTGAAAACAAGGAAACAATCTTGTTTTTCAAATCGAATAGATTGTTAAGGAATACTTTGAACCACTTTAACTGCTCGATTAACTAGTCAGCATTCAGATTGACGCACAGTGTTCAGATTGATTGCGCATTGTAAACACTGAAAGGCTAATTGAGCTGCTAAAGTGACTCAAACTACTGGCGAAGTCGTAATAGTTACCACATTTTCGAGCATTTTGTCATCAAATTATAGTTTTGTCTGCACCTTATAGTTGCCGAGTAATTCATCAGATTGCCTGTTTCTAAATTTTTCTTAATAATTCATGATTTTTTTATTAGATTATTTACTTTTATGATTAAAAAAAAATGCGGCGTTGTAGTTACAATACTGGCCACACGGGATTAATTTTTAATAAATACTCATTAATTTGGATGTTTTTACCTTGAACATTATGTCATATTATCGATACTACCTAACATTACTATCAGAGCTTAATGAAGTTGTATTTTTTATCTTTTAGGTTTAGTCACATCCTTAATGCTTTTGGTGTCTTTGGCGCTCTTAACGGGAATACTTAAATACATACCTAAAGCTACGCTAGCGGGTGTTATAATGGTTTCAATGTACTATTTATGCGAGTTTCATGCCATCGCAGTAATGTGGAGAACGAAAAGTAAGTTATATAATATACTAAAATAATCCATTATATTGTCACGAATAGTTTTGGGGGTTGTCGCGTTTTTAAAAACAATAACGTCTCGGAGAAGAGTCGCGTCACGATTAGTACAATGACGGAGTCTTTTGGTTAGACTTAACGCTTCCCTCAATCTGCCACTGCATGTTCTATTCCTGATGACACGCCTTGCTTAGCGTGCAGGGGGGTAACTTAGATAGTCCGGGTCCGAGTTACGTTGGGTAAGAAGAGATGATAAAGAAAGCACGTTTGGTTATAACAATAACAATGTATTAAGGATAAAATTTTAACAATGACTATTGGTCAAAAAATGAGATTCTATTATACCCGATTACTAAGGTGCGCATGTTTTCTCGAGTTGAGGTATTGTTTATAGGTCTTTGGTTACTGTCTTATAATTATCGTTTGTCTTAAGAGTTGAGTTTTATTTAAGAGCACTAGAATATTCCACTAAACTGTTTAACTGACTCTACTTAGACACTTGTCTTTCTCAGATCTCTGACAAGCTTTGATTTGACTTTACTACGGTGGTTGTGAAACCCCTAGTCCTAGCACCGTCAAGTGGCTAACCGGTACTAGGTTTGGGTAGGGAGTAAAGTAGTAGAACCTAGAGGCAGCTGTCTAGCTAACCTTAGGAGCGGATAGAACCCGAAGGCAGTTGTCGAGCTAACCTGGGAGCTGGTTTAGGTGAGAACAAAGTCTGACGAACTGAAGGTTCCGTAGCGTATTTATATTAAAAAAGTTATGACCATTGCTTGCTTAAAGTTGAAAATCGCTCCCGTTAATTGCTCGCGTTGTTTGTAGTTTGCCTTTAATGTTTATATAACAATCTCCAAGTTCAAGTTCAAACTTAGGACAGGGTGATATTTCTTTAGTAGCTTATGCATTTTAGTAGATTATAATATGTATTTGTTTTCTGAATATGAATGAACTTCATATGAATATAAAGCAATAACCACTTACAACTGAAATATTTTTCTTGCAAAGATAACTTATCAAATTTAACCTTAGAAATTTGCCTGAAAATGCGCTAACTATCACAGAATCAACGCACCAAGTTACTTTTACAAGTTTAATGTTGAAAATAATTATAATAAATATGCGTAGTCTGTAGATGAAAAATAGTATGTTCCTTACTCTTAGATTTCACTGTTCTTGTGCAGGTAGCAACTGAAGTGCTTCTTTACGTGTCCACTAGAATTATCCGTCGCATCTCCGGCGTCTCTCATTACACCCTGTAGTATACAATTCTACGCCGACTCGGTACGGTTTTAAAGGTTGTCCAGTAAAAAAACATGATTCATACCTTTTTGCCTATCTTGGCGTGGCCTGAGAATATCTGCATGCGAGATTACAATTTTGTACCGATCGGTTACAGTATCGATAGAATCGACGCGTTAAAATAAATTCAGAAAAATGCCGAGATATTTTTCAAGTGATAGTAGTAGTGATGAATCTTTAACCAACAAACGCCGGGGTAAAAGAGGCCGGAAATACAAAAAACTGGCAAAAAAATTAATGGAAATAAAACACGCCATAAAAGACCAAAACAGCAGTAGTGAAAGTGAGAGTGAGAAGTCGACTAGCACACAAAATGGTAAGTCGAAGAGTGCCCTTTTGTCACGAAATTAACCCCTAATAAAAAAAAACTAGCCACAAAGGTGTTTCAGAGGCGATCTTGGTCGATTTTCTGAACAAAAAGAGATGTGCTCTTAGGCACTGAAATTTTACCATAGGGCTAGTTCTAAAGTCATTTTGTAAATAAAACAAAAAGCTTTAGCATTATATGAATATTTTAATAAGTTACTTTACTTGAAAATAACTAGAAGCTCATAAATACACCAAATATAAACACTGAATAATTGTACGTAGTCAGTGCTACGATATGAACAATATCAGTCGAGACAAATTTCGACCTTGAAAAACATGACATAAATAATACTCTTAAAAACTAAAGCAATGCATAAACAGTTCTAATACCATACTAATATATGGTTATAAACATAACCTTGAAGCTATGTACAGTTAAATGTCTGTTAGAGTTCCTGCGGAACAGCTACTTATCAACTATGTTAGCTGATTTAGCTTTGATATAAAATACAACAATATACAAGCAATGATGATAGGATTAATATTACCTTAAAGTCCACCTAAAAGCTAATATGTACACTATGAACACCATTGACGAGAAACGTTCAATGTTCAGGAGGTTATCTTCTAACACTGGGGGAAAGTCACTTTGAAAAACACTTGCTAGACCTATTATTACTAGCTTCTACATACAACGATTTTTTGCAAACAAGAATGACTGGAATGTAGTGGTTTGACTCTGGTATGCAGTTAGTGCATATGGCATGACATGAATGCCTTGTGAATGCGATTTATTGGTACACGCATGAATGATTATTAAGTATGCTATGCAGGTAGCATAGGTAAGCTGAACTGCTGAAATCCGCGTATGGGATGTAGCCTTGTGATAGCTTGAGTATATTGGCAGACTAGTGCCTTTTAATTCTTATATGAGAATAAGGCATGAGTAGGTATGCAGACTAGTGCAGAGTAATCCTTATATTAGAATAAGGCAAGAGTGTAGCAACCCAGTGGTACACTCGTGATATAGAATGTTGAAAATCCCATGGACAATACCATTGGGGACTGTGCAGCGCATGGCACAGCCTTTGAGAGAATGTGAACGTGTGAGATTCGAGATGAAACTCGAATACTGATAACCCCATGGACAAGGCCTAATGGAGACGCAAGCACAGCACGGTACTGCGATTTGAGAGTTAGAGATCAGTGGGTCTCCATAATGGCAGAAAAGATGCCGAAATATACCTTTTTGTAGGCTTAGTGAGAATGTGATTGTAAACATGTTCGTTTACTTACTTGAGATTTCGAGACTAGGCTCTATTGAGTGTGGTGTGGTTCGAGACAGGGCTCGATTGTACAACTCCCATGGATGAGACCAATTGGGACGCCATTGCTCGTCGTGAGAATAATGGCATTAAGTTTGCCAATAAATACCTTATTGTAGGCTTGATGTGACAATGACTATGGCAGGATATCACTATATCACTTGAGTAACGAACTAGAGATGATGAGGTCTCGAAACGTGAAAACTTGCCGGCATGGCGGCTCGCGCCAGCCGGCTAGAAACGGGGGTGCGCTTTTTGCGACTTACATGGTCGAGGTTCAAGACACGACTTTTTTCTAGAACGTGGGAACTAGATCAACTTGAAGAAGTTGTTAACGCCCCTTCCGGCGGGATGATATACATCCGCCGGACATAGAAAGGGCGAATAATGTAAATACTGAGAAGTTATGTAAACCTTTACGTCAGCGATTGTCTAAATTAACCTTATGAACTTTAACACAAATCCGGTCGAAATACGTTAACTAGTTTTTTATTAAAATCGATTCTTAAAGATCATGAACTTAGGAGCTAACTTGATTACCTCCGTTAAGAGACAGTGATTGGTCGACTCGGTCGCCGGGGTATAGCGGGAAACGCTATGATTGGTCAGATGAGTTTAGGATGCGCGGCCGGCTCCAAATGAGTAAAGGTGGTTACAACAGATGGCGCTAGTAATACAGCCCGGATAAAGCGCGAAGCGCTATGATTGGTCGGAGGCCTTTTGAGGACGCTTAACTTTTAGCTTTCTAGACTGTCTAGCGCAGTGAATAAACGTGGTAAACAAGAGATGGCGTTAGTAGTATCGCCAAGGTTTTAAATTGTTTGGAATGCGAGGACAGTGGCGTGGAATGTTAAACTGTACAAAAATTAAATCGTTAGATTTGACGAAGTGTTCAAAATGGTTTTTGAACAAAAGGCAAGCTGACTCGTAATTTTATCGGAATGTTATCGTTCGGCTTCGTCGAATCGATGTGATACCGGAACGGGACGCATTATTTGTAAACAATTCGTGTTGATACGAGCCGGCCAGTGAGAAAAAATTGGAGTAAACATTGCTTGCAGGAGATGTTGATAAATAATAATAATACCTATTTATAAATTCGCATTGGCAGATGCGAATAACTTTAACTAAAATTGGCCTTCCCAGTGAGAATCATATTACCTAAAGGGAACTGTGCCTTCTGTAACGTTGCTGTTACGTAGCAATTCACCTAATTTGGGTGAAAATGCACACACTTTAGGGTGTAATTTGACAAACTGCTAGTAAGAGAGTGACGCATTTAGAGACTAATGTAGATCAAAAGTTTTTTGCTTATTTAATCAGTTTTGTGTGAAACAAAACACGACACGAGAAGTGTGTGAAATTGCAGTAGAAAAGAAAATGGACGGAAATCTCTTCGATTAATAAACGATTTCGAAATTTTTAGACAACGTCTTATTATAGAAAAGTGAAAAACCTAATCCCATCTAAGCAAGTGCTTAGGCTAAAACAAGAGGTGCAGCTTATCTAAGACCCATTTGTGAGAGCTAAAGTAAATAACATCTCATCAAAATGTTTTATTAAGAAACAATAATAATTAATAGTGGATACCGGTATATTATTATAAACACAGCCTATAGGTAAAAGCAGGGAATCTTGTGTGCAGGCGACATATTGGGAAAAATATAAGTTGTTTTGATTTAAAAAAAAAAAAAAAAACAACAAAAAAAATAAAAAAAATTGCT
The DNA here is from genome assembly GCA_016904865.1 of Pissodes strobi. Taxonomy (NCBI): domain Eukaryota; kingdom Metazoa; phylum Arthropoda; class Insecta; order Coleoptera; family Curculionidae; genus Pissodes; species Pissodes strobi. The sequence continues at coordinate 12,041 of JAEQML010072994.1, forward strand.
TTTGATCAAAAAAAAACATCACTTTATTAACATTAAGGAAAATGATTGCAAACAGAATTGTTTTAAAATGGAACTTAAAACAAATATATTGTTAGCTTAACAAAAGGGCTTCTTTTAAAAAAATTTTTTTTAGAGATAAAACTTTTTTTAAGGGCGCATTATTAATTTTCCTAGTAGAATAAAAAACTGCAGGAAAAAGTTTGGTTCGCAATAAAAACTTGATTTCCTGAATCGAAAATAGCAGTTATTTAATTATTATTTCCTATACTATTATATCATAATATATAAAATATTCATGTTTAAACATAAATTCATTTCATGGTGTCCAAACTATTTAATAGAAAGGGAGACCATGTACACAGATTCCATATATTAGGTTAGAGGCACACTATATCCCTACATTTGCCGATGTAAAGGATATTGCTAGGTATGTATTTGCAGATACATAAACAAATAACCACCCTCTTACACAAGAAGACAATTTAATACCAATTTATAAGTTCGCATAACTTTAACTAAAGTTGGCCTTTACATTTGCCAACAGCCTCCACCTTGATAAGTATATTATGTTAGAGGCACACTATATCCCTACATTTGCCGATGTAAAGTATATATGTACCGACAAAAATAAAACGGTATAGTGCTATGTATTTGCAGATACATAAACAAATAACCACCATACTATTGCAACCCTCTTACATAAGAAGACAATTTCTCATGCAAGTTCTTGTCTATGGTTCCTCAAATGTCCCGTTTTTCCTTACGTTACAGATGTAGTGGACATACCTAGCAGCCAAAACAGGCCGCCTTAAGACCAAACTGCTGTCGAAGCAGTCGAGGATCCACCCACACAAGCAGATACAGAGCTAGCAGAGCTACTGGGCGAAAAGCCAAAAGAAGAAGCCCCGACAGGTCCGGAAATCCACCCCGAAAAGAAGAAAAGTCTAACATAATAGACAATTATCCTCTGGCCAGTAACTGCCCTGAGGTAAAACCTCCAAACTTAAACCCAGAAGTGGAAACTATCCTAAATAGCGCAATACTACGCCAAGATAAATTTTTGCACCAGTTACAAAGACAGTTAGCAGGGGACCTTAGTGCTATTAGTATACCACTCAATAAACTCACAAGCAATAAAGCAGAGGCAAAAAACAAAAAAAGAAGAACTGCAATAATTGGCGGATGCAGCTAAAATGATTGGGGACGTAATTCACTCCTTATCTCTTCATAGAAGGTACCTAATAACACCATCCCTAAACAGCTCGTGCAGAAAGTTAGTGGAGAATACGTCGGTGGGAGCTTCCCTGTACGACACCAATCTACAAGAAAGTCTCAAAGCAGCACAGGCTGTCAAGAGAGTAGGTCAAGAAATACGGGTGCCGCTACCTACTAAACGACCAAAGTCATCTTGGACCTATGCCACCAACAACGACCCTCAGCCATCCACCTACAGAGAACCTAAGGGTTTAAACTACCCGCGCTATGCCTCCAAAAGTCGGTACAAACCGGAATTTTCGACGACAAAGGGGGAAGAGAGGACAGAGAACCGCCAACAACGACGTTGGAAAGGAAGGATCCTTACCTATTGTAGAGAGAAATTACCCTACCCTGGCTGTCGGGAAATTATCAGGGGCGCATTTTCACGACAAAACTTATCAGAAAACTCTATAGGAATCATCATTTCGTCACTGGCAAATAGCACTCTTAAACAGTATAATAACACATACCTAAAGTGGGGGAATTATTGTAAAAATCGGAATCAAACTACTTACACATATAGTCTTACCTCCCTCTTCTTGAGTTCTTAAGAGAACATCTGGCCCTAGGGACAGCATATTCCACAATAAACTCTCACAAAGCAGCCCTGTCGTTAATTTTAAACATTAAGACAGAAAATGAAAAAACAATCAAATGATTCCTAAAGGGTACATTCAATATAAAACCGACAACACCAAAATATGCTGCCACTTGGGACCCTCATCCAGTCTTAGAATACATAAACGACATGTACCCACTCGAAAATATCTCTCTCAAAAAACTAACATTAAAACTTGTCACCCTCATTGCCTTAGTAACAGCCCACAGATCTCAAACCATATCAAAAATAAGCCCAGATAACATTTTAAAATTCCCAGATAGAATAGAAATAAGGATCCCCGAAAAAATCAAAACAACGGCATCAAACCGATTACAGCCGAACCTAGTTTTACCATTTTTTCCAGAACAACCGCAACTTTGCATAGCCTCCACATTAGAGCGCTATATAGAAGTAACCAAAAATCAAAGAATACTACCCTCCAATCAAAAATGGCTCATTATCACACACAAAAAACCATTCCACCCAGCCAGCAGTCAAACAATAAGTCGCTGGATCAAATCAGTCCTCAAAGCAAGCGGAATCAATACTGATATATTCGGTGCCCACAGCACCAGGCACGCTGCAACCTCCAAAGCACAAAGACTAGGTATTAGTTTGGATACCATTAAAACAACTGCTGGCTGGACGGAAAAATCAAACCAACCAAACAACATTTGGCACAGAAATACTTAAATTAGGAACCTAATTTAGAATTAATTCAAATAAAATTATTTATTGGTTCTCTTTTTTCGTTGAACCACATATTAGGTATTAGGTATTATAGGTATAGTATACATATATACAATATTATTACAATTATTATTAATATTGCGTTTGTTATTATTATCGTTTTAGTAATTGTTACATTGTTTAACCTTCCACAGGTCCATACAATAATTATTTCATAAATACTTAATTCATATTGGGAACAATAGAATAAAGCCATTTAATCACGTCAGGCTCTCATTTTCATAACCAGGCTACATCGCGAAACCTTTAAACATCTACAGGGTGTAATGAGGGACGGCGGAGATGCGACGGATAATTGAAAGATCAATCGACTTACCTGGTAAGGAAGGTCGATCGTAATTATTCGAGCATCTCCGCCGTCCCTCATTACAAACCCACCCACAAATTAATGTTACAATTAATTACCACCCAAAATTCGCGATGTACCTTCTTCACCAAAATTGTAATGACGCATGAAGATATTCTCAGACCAGACCAAGATAGGCAAAAAAGGATGAATCATCATTTTTTACTGGACAACCTTTAAAACTGTACCGAATC
>JAEQML010072995.1:0-15187 GCA_016904865.1 Pissodes strobi
AAACATCTTTAATTATTATTTTAATTTATGTTTTCCTTTGAAGACCTCTAGAGTAAGGGACAAAACGAAGGATTGGGTAACTCCTGAAATCAGGAAATTTTCTGAGTATCTTAGAGACCTGTACAACATTGCTAAAAATTCTGGCAATTCTAATATTTTAAAACAGTACAAGAAGGAAAGGAAAATGTATAGAAAACGAATTTCTGTGTTGAGAAAGAATCACCACAATGATACAATTCAACTTTCTCGGAATAAGGTTAGGGCTGTTTGGGGGAATGAACTTACGAATAAGATGCATCAAAACTTATACATCAGGCTTGAAACATCAGGCTAATCAACCTGATTTGGTTGTAGAATTGTTTAGTGATGCGATTCTTTTGAATCCTACCCGATCAAGTAACCATTCCTACAGAAGTGTAATACTTACCCAGCATTTTTTCTTACACCTGTTGATGTTTGTGAGGTCTCTGACAACCTAATAACGGTCGGCTGGCCTGGATGGAGTGTTTCTGTTAGGGAAGGTTGCTGATTTGGTTGCTGAACCCTTGACTGGCATAATTAATACATGTTTCCTAACGGGTGTTTTATCCAGTTCTTTGAATAAAGCCAAGGTGATCCCAGTTTTTAAAAAGGGGAGCAGGGACAACATCGACAATTACAGACCGGTATATTTATTGCCATCAGTGTCGAAGGTCCTGGAGAGAGCAATCTATAACCAACTCATAACATTTATGCGACAAAACAAGATGCTGGTTCCACATCAATTTGGATTTAGGTCCGGGAAATCTACGGATGCAGCAATTTTTAATATTATCTTATCAGCTAGATAAAAAAAGGATAACGGCAGGGTTATTTTTTGATCTCTCAAGGGCATTCGATACTATAAACCATTCCAGACTTCTGGGCAAGTTGGAGGCATATGGTGTGAGGGGAGTGGGTGCCTCACTATTGAAATCGCATTTGTCTGATAGGAGCCAGTGTATGTGTGGTGAGGGAGATGCAGGACCGCGTGTATCTTCGCTTATGAAGGTGTCTCAGGAGGTGCCCCAGGGATCAATATTGGGTCCGCTTCTGTTCCTGCTTTATGTCAATGACTTGTCCGGGGACCAGTGTCCTGGGGCGATAAGTCAATTTGTGGATGATACATCAGTCATTTTGTCTGCTGGTTCCCGAGGTGAACAGTCTCAGCGTGGCACTGTAGCCGCCAGGCACATGTTTGATTGGTGCGAGGCCAACAACTTTATCTTAAACATACAGAAAACTGGTCTGATGGAGTTAATTATTGGCGGGAGCAGGAGCGCATCCCTGTATGTTTGTCTGCAACATAGGTCTGTACCGATTGTCGAGAGGGAGAAATTTCTGGGGTTTATGTGGGCAGCGGATTGTCTTGGGAGGCTGCCTGCGATCTAAATTGAATAGCATATGCATGGTGATTCGCTCTATAAGAGATCAAGTATCCATTAAATATATACGTATATTTTATTTCTCATACGTACAGTCTATAATCTCATATGGAATCATGTTTTGGGGATCATCTTCAGGAGCAAAAAAAATCTTCATTGTCCAGAAACGAATAATTCGCTGCATGTTGAAATTGCCTTACCGTCAATCTTGTTGGGCATATTTTACGCAACTTGGTTTTTTAACAGCACCTTCCCTTTATTTTCTTGCACTGCTTTTGTTTGCGAAGAAACATCCTGATCTATTTATGAACAACAGGAACCGTAGAGGTGATGTATCGGTTGGTACTAGAGCGGAGAATTGCCTTAACATACCTGAACATCGAACAACGTTTTTCGAGAGAGGACCACGATATAGAGCCATCAGAGCATTTTTGAAGCTACCATCAGAAATAAAAAATATAGCAAAATTTAACAGATTTAAACAACATGTTATGAAAGATCTTAAGGAAGGTTGCCTCTACTCATTTGATTTCTAATCTTTATCATTCTATTGGTTTGTGTGTTGCGACATTGTGATTTAATTTGTTTTGTATATTGTAATATTTATTGTAGATTGTATTTTTTTGTAATTGTAATTTTAAGTGTAAGTTTTAGAAGCATCAGAATCACAGTCTGCCCGTCAACTCTCAACAAACCCAGGTAAACATAAATATAAGGCGGGAAAGAAACGGTCTAATCTGCACTGGCCCTCCTAGAGAGCAACTACATGCTGCAAATCCTCATATTGGCTCAGGTGAGAAGCTTACCTACATTTACCTAGCCAATTTGAATCCAACAAACATTCGACCTCTTTGTTCCTGTACTAAGTTGAGGTAGAAGTTTGAGAGGCCTAGGACTGCTACCTTTAAGCTTGGCGTTCCAGAACATCTTAAGCCTCAATATGTGAGCAAGGATTTCTGGCATACCGCATGTTATGTGGCCGAATTTAATGTCAGGGTGGGTGCACATTCTGATACTTATACCAGGGTTTTCCGGAATCGCACATACTCTCAGGTTGTAACATGAATTCATTCATTGTAAATAACATTGACATTAACTCTCAATCTATGTATAACTCTGTAAATCCACTAACATTTCCTAGTTCTAGTAAAGATAATTATATTTCACATACTCCCGATCAACTGCCTAATTCCCTTAATATTTATTATCAAAATACAGGTGGGATTCGCACTAAATTAATCCACATTCTCCACTCTTCCACACAGGGTGATTATGATATCCTGGCTTTTACCGAAAGTTGGCTTGATCTATCCATTGTGGCAAGTGAGTTTATCTTGACCAATATTTTTGAGGTTTATAGATTGCCACTGGTTTGGAGAGAGGCGGAGGTGTAATCCTGGCTGTAAATAATAAATTATCATCTTTTCCTTTGAAACTGGTTGGTTTGCGACCTCTTGTGTCTGAGCACATTGATATAATCGCCTCCAAAGTCTTACTAAATAACAAATATCTCTATATATTCGTTATCTATATATCCTCCCCGTGCTCTGTGACTGATCTTGAGGCAGTTTATAATTTCTTGATATTGCAAGATACTTTGTATGGTACAGATATCTTGATCCTTGGGGACTTCAATGTGACCGATTATGTTAACTACATTGATAATGACCTTCTTTCAACTGGTAGATTAATCATGCTTCTCAATATGATCAATTCTCATAAATTTAGTAAATTCAATGGTGTAAGAAACAGCAACAACCGCCTATTAGAACTCGTGTTCTTTAACGGCACTGAGTGCAGTGTTAAAAAAGCCATTGACTTGATTAGTAATGAAGTTCCGCATCACCCGCCACTGCTGATCAATGTTTCTTGTATGACAACTAAAAATTTCTCAAAAAAAATATAACGCGAATATTCCTTTAGATTTATATACCAATTTCGAAAAGCAATACCAACATATATCGGGAATTGTTTCTCATGGACTGGTCACCCATTTACCAATATACCGATTTGAACTTGGCCTGTGATGAATTCTATAACTTACTATTTGCCGCAATTGATAACTGGATTCCGAGGTCAACGGATGCACAGACGTTTAAATATCCTCCTTGGTACACCACCGAAATTAAGAGGAATATTCTCTTAAAAAATAAACTTCATGCACGGTATAAAAAACATAATGGCTTCTCTGCCTATCAGGAGTTTTCTTTAATTCGAGCTCTAATTGAAAGAGACATTGAAGCATCACATAGACAATATGTCCTTCAAGCAGAGGAACAAATCAAATCTGACCCAAACAAATTGTGGTCTTATTTAAACACTAAGCTGTCGAAATTTAATCAAATCCCTAATGCTATTGTTGGGGAAGTTGTGGTAATCAAACACCAATGCACTCTTCCACTGCTATAATGCTGTTTAATTTGTTAAAAATACTAATTTACAACTGACTTTTGCTATTCTAACTGACAATCTACCTCTTCTATTATTCTTACCTCGTCATGTCATATTGACGAGAGCACCTTTCTATAAATTTATACGGCGTCATCACTTATTTTCTAGACATACCGCCCCTCTTGGAAGTATTACATACTTTCAACAAGAAAAAAAAACAAACTTTAAACTACTTTAAGCTACAAACTATAACCTACAAACGTTACGTTAAATAATTCGTTCAAAATACAAAACGTTGGATTGGACAAATTCCAATAATCAAAAGAACAATTTCAATCACTTTTAAGTCTGTGTATCATCTGAAAGTTCAATAGGTAGAGGACATATGCGATTTAATGCACGTGTTAAAGTTCCTTCTTTGACCTTGATTTCAACGACACGGATGACTCCATCCTTGCCTGGTCGCAGACCTACTATTCTCCCCAGCTGCCAACGTAGGACTGGTGCGGCTTCATTCTTAAGCAGCACTAAGGTACCAAGTTGTACGTCGTTTTCGGACCGTCGCTTCCACTTGGTCCTGGTTTATAGTTCTGCAAGGTATTCCTTCTGCCACCGTCTCCAAAAATGTTGTATCATTGCTTGGATTCTTTGCCAGAATGCTGAGACGAGATTCTGGAACATCCTGCAAGTTGAGCTCCGGAAGGTTTGTAATGGGTCTTCCAATCAAGAAATGGCATGGCGTGAGAGCTGCCGTATCTTGGGGGTCATCAGTAATTGGACAAATTGGGCGAGAGTTCAAAATACCATCAATCTGCGTTAAGATGGTACCGAACTCTTCAAACGTTAAAGCAGTTTCTCCGACGACGCGTTTAATATGATGCTTTGCGCTCTTTATTCCTGCTTCCCATATGCCCCCAAAACTAGGTGAACGCGCGGGGATAAAACGCCACTGTATTTTATTAGTTACTAGATAGGTGGAAATATGATCTGAATTTTCTTTTAGAAATTCATAAACCTTACAAAGTTCATTATTCGCTCCCACAAAATTTAGAGCATTGTCAGAAAAGATAGTAAGAGGTTTACCACGTCGGCTAATAAATCTATTTAATGCCGCTAAAAATGCTTCAGTAGTCAAGGACGAAACGAGTTCAAGGTGCACTGCTTTGATGCTCATGCACACAAATAAACAAATATATGCCTTTATCAGTTTAGGATTCCGGGTTTGGCGATCCTTTAAATGGAAAGGACCTCCAAAGTCTGTTCCAAGGTTATGAAATAGAGAAAATGATTTTAGCCTTACCTCCGGTAAATCACCCATTAAGTACGACATGTCTCTAGGTTTAACTCGAAAGCATTGTATACAGTTTCGAATAATGTTTTTACAAGCATTGCGACCTGAAATTGGCCAATAAGTTTCTCGAACTGAATCCAACAATGTTTGCACACCACAATGCAACAAACGTTGGTGCTCTTGACGTAGAATTAAATTTGTTAAAACATGATTGTGTGGTAGGATAATAGGATGTTTTTTGTTAAAAGGTTGATTGGAATTTTTAATTCTACCCCCAACATGCAAAATTTCATCTTGTAAATATGGATTCAATGAAAGGATTTTGCTCCTCTTTGGCAATTCATCATTGTGAAGTATCGCTTTATATTCCTGTGGAAAACAATCAATTTGAACATGCTTAATAATAATTTTCAAAGAATTGTCATATTCTTCAGGGCTAAGTGGACCCACCTGCTTGGAATTAGACTTATTTTTCATTAATTTTAAATTAGATATAAAACGTAAAACAAAGGCAAAAACCTTAATAATTGTTTTTATAGATGAAATTCGTGTTAATAGATTTTGTATATCACTACTGCCTTTAACTACTAGGCAAGAAATAATTTTTTGTTCTGGAATGTCAAGGTCGCCTAAATCTGTATATAGAAGATTCCAATTTGCCTGGTCTAAACTGAACCAGTGTGGTCCATGCCACCATAAAGTAGAATCCAATAAAAATGTTGCAGTCGTACCACGGGATATCAAATCTGCCGGGTTTTCTTCTGACTTCACATGATTCCAATCACGAAAAGATGTCAAAGTTCTAATTTCGCTGACTCTATTAGCCACGAAGGTTTTCCACTTGTTAGGATCACCCGTTATCCAGCATAATGTGATTATCGAATCAGTCCAGAAAAATGAAGAATTAAATTGTATTTCAAGCGAATCTATTACCTTCGTGGCTAAATTCGCCAAAAGAACGGCAGCACAAAGCTCTAGCCTCGGAAGACTGACTTGCTTTATGGGGGCTACGCGAGATTTCGCGCAAAGTAAACCAGAACCATAGGCCCCTGAACTTGTTAAACATCTTATATCAATGCAAGCTCCATATGCTTTAATAGATGCATCGCTGAAGCCGTGCAATTCAACAGAGAGATACTGTGAAAACATTGCATGCCTAGGAATATTAAATTCACTGATTTTTGACAAATCCAAATAAAAGTTTAAAAATTGATTTAAAAACACCTTAGGCACTTCTTGGTCCCATGGCAATTTAATTTTCGATAATTCTTGTATTAATAGTTTAGCTACAACGACAATAGGAGACACAAGGCCTAAAGGGTCGAATATTTGACATATCAATGACAAAATTGAACGTTTGGTAGCTGCCTTGAAATTTAAATTTTCAACGATTTTAACTTTGTATTTTATGAAATCATTATTTGAGTCCCAAAAAACTCCTAAGGTTTTATTTTGTTGATTTTCACCCAAATCTAAAATACCTAATTCTAAATTCGAATTTATCTTAAATTGTTTTAAAATATCTTTATCGTTGCATAGAAATTTGCGTAGTTCAAAACCTGCGGTAGATAGTACTGCTACCAGATCTTTTTGAACACCTATCAATTCATTTTTGTCATTCGTCCCAGTGAGAATATCGTCGATATAGAAATCTCGTCTTATGATCTTCGAAATATGAGGAACCTGAATTTTATTTTCTTCTGCTAATTGAAATAAACATTTCACCGCTAAATATGGTGAAGAAGCACAGCCATAAGTCACAGTATTTAATTGATAAACTTTAAGTTCCTGATCAGGGTTATCTCGCCAAAATTTTTTGGCGAAATGTCTATCATCTTTGTGTATTAGGACCTGCCTATACATTTTTGAAATATCGCCGGTTAAAACGTATTGATAAGTTCGAAATCTTAAAATGATCGAGAAAACATCCTGCTGCAATGTCGGACCGACAAATTGTATGTCGTTTAACGATAGCCCCGATGTGGTTTTTGCTGACGCATCAAACACCACTCTGCACTTTGTTGTCAGACTCTCATTTTTGAAAACCGCGTGATGCGGCAGATAGAAACCTTTATTTTCTAAATCCGAAATTTCCTCCATATGCCCTAATTTAATATATTCTGCCATAAAATTAGAGTAATGGTTGTGTAAGTGCAAATCCCTAATAATTTTTCTTTCTGTGCTATTAAATCTATTAATAGCCATATCTCTTGAATTTCCCAACCTTTCTTTATTTTTTTTTAAGGAATTCTTACAATAAATCGCCCCTGATCATCCCTTTCTGTGGTGTTTTCAAAATAATATTCACAGTACTTTTCCGATTCTGACATAATTATTTCTTTATTATTGATTTCTTCTAATTCCCAAAATTTAACAATCTTCTCATCAATAGATAAATCAGTTGTAATGAATGCATGACAAGTTACTGCAATGTTGCTATTTATTAAATTAAACCCTAGATTCCCTGCGGCAATGTAACCAAATTCTGTGTCTTGTAATATAGGTAAATTTTTACCCAGCCGAATCTGCCCTGCTTTTATAATCGTCCAAAACACATGAGAACCCAATAAAAGATCCACTTCTGCTGAAGTATTAAAACAGGGATCCGCTAAACGTATAAATTGGGGTAAGGGTAATTTACTTTTATTGAAAGACAACATCGGAATTTTGTCAGTAATTTTTGGTAAGATAAAACAATGAATGTTTATTTGAAAATCATTTACTAGTGAATTAATATCGACATTTACCTGTGAATTTATATTAGTCAACATTTGGCCAATACCTTTTACTGCAAAATCTACCTTTGATGGCTACAAACCTAGCCTCTCACATGCATCCCTGGATATGAAATTGCTTTGAGATCCGCTGTCTAAAAGCGCGCGAAGAGCAATCGACTTTTTCCGCAATTTACCTGAAGAAGTGCCGTCGATAACAAAACCATCGATTGATATGTACAAGAGCCGGCAACGCTGCTTCCAATGGCACTGCCTATCACCTGAGCGCTGGACACCGGAGTGTCGTTCGGCGTAGGGAGCCTATTCTCGATATCGTGATTTTCACCGCTACTTTTGTTTTCATCGGGTTCAGATTTGAAAATATGTAAGAGTGAATTGTGGCCTTTCTGACAAGTGGGACATTTTTGCCTTGTGCATTTCCAATGGGGATGGGAATTACGGAGACAATTTAAACATAATTTGAGCCTATTGACAGCTGCTATTCTTTCTTGCACAGTTAAACTTAAGAACAACGAACACTTGTATATACCGTGATTAATATCATAGCAATAAAAACATTTTCTATTTACTGAAACATCATTTGTATTAACATTATTCATCGCTGCATAACTTTGCCCGCGACGATGCTTAAAGCCTCTTGGCTGAGCAAATGGTAGTTTATTGAGCTCCGATATTTCTAGCTTTTCAAGAACTTCACATTTCAATTTTAAAAAAGTGTTTAAATCGTCCATGGTGGGTAGTTCACCAGGGTATTTGTATGACTCCCAATCTCTACGGGTAATTGGATCAAATTTATTGCATAAAATGTAAATTATTAGTCGATCCCAGCATTCTGTTTGCTCACCCAAGCTTTGCAAGCACCTTAAATGTTTTGTAATTGAATCGAATAAATTTCTGAGATCAGAATATGACTCAGTCACCAATGTGGGGTGATCAAAAATTGCGCGAATGTGATTATGAATTAGCAACTTTTTGTTTTCATACCTGTCGACTAGAAATTTCCATGCAACCTTGTAGTTGTTAGTTGATACATCTAAAGATTTGATTAATTCGAGTACGTCTTCATCAAGTGACGACCGGAGGTAGTAAAACTTTTGAATGTCTGTTAAATTGGTATCGCTATCCACTAAAGTTGTGAATACATCCTTAAACTCAAGCCAATTACAATACTGGCCATTAAATGTTGGCAACTTTATAGGTGGTAATTTGACCAATGACTGAGAGTGGTGACACATATTTGTACTACCTGCGCCTGAAATATTGCTCACTTGATTAGAACCACTACTGTTACCCGAAACTACTGAAGCATTTGAAAATTGTTTGAAAACTGTTTGTACGTTACCAATTACATTAAAATAAACATTTTCAAATTCTTGCCTTACTTTTTCGTCAGGAATTGTCTCTTGGTCAGGGTCAACAGATAAAACTTCGATTTGAAATTGTACTTCATTAAACTCATTAAAAAGTGGCGTTATTTTTTCTAAACGTACGTTTAACTGATCAATAATTGATTCATCTATACTATCTTGATCGATATTATCAAAGTGCTTTTTAAAACGTGTCAATTTTTGCTTTATAATGCTGCGAGTAGAACGAAATTTCGCTAACTCGGCCATCTTAACACAAATAGAAAATATATAAGAACAGTCTTACTTGTCTCGTGGTTTAGCAAACGACCCCCCAAACGGAGCACACGGCGGGACAGCGTTTACCGTCTTCTCGGTTCACCTCGAATTGTGCCGGTCTCTGGGATGAATGATTTACGTAATTTTTTGCTGGCTAAATCCTCAATTCTACTGGAAGGACCAAAATGTTGGGGAAGTTGTGGTAATCAAACACCAATGCACTCTTCCACTGCTATAATGCTGTTTAATTTGTTAAAAATACTAATTTACAACTGACTTTTGCTATTCTAACTGACAATCTACCTCTTCTATTATTCTTACCTCGTCATGTCATATTGACGAGAGCACCTTTCTATAAATTTATACGGCGTCATCACTTATTTTCTAGACAGCTATGATATATAATAATGAACATCTTGCGGATACCAAACAAATTGTTGATGCTTTCTCTGACTATTTCCATAAATCCTCTAACCCTCGAAATGTTCCAGTAGCCCATTCCCCCAATATTAATATCACTTATCCCGTCATTGATATACCTTTCTTCTCAGAAGAGGAGATTTTTGGTACCCTAAAAACCATGAAAAACAAAATGACTTGTGGACCTGATATGATTCCATCTTTCCTTTTTAGAGATTGTGCTCAGGTTCTCAGCGGGCCTCTCACATTTCTGTTTAATCTCTGCCTATCGACTCAATCGATTCCTTTAGCCTGGAAACGTTCAAAGGTGGCTCCTGTTCTCAAGAAATCCGACAAAGCTGACGTTACTAACTATAGACCTGTTACAATTATAAGCAACTTTTTGAAATGCCTAGAAGTGCTTGTCCACAACAGAATATTTCATAGTATAAAAAGCAAAATTTCTCCTTGTCAGCATGGTTTCTTGAAGGGACGCTCCACTACTACAAACTTGGTGATTGCCTCGCAGATTATCGCTGAATCCCTGGATGGCACTTCCCAGATGGATATTATCTACACAGATCTGTCGAAAACATTCGACAAACTGGATATTGATTTACTTCTGGACAAGTTAAAAGCTTTTGGCTTTTCTGATAACATGGTACTGTTCTTTCGTGATTGGCTTTGTGACAGGTCACAGTTTGTTGTTGTTAATGGGGTTGCATCTCGGGCTCGGGATTATTCTTCTACCTCTGAAGATCCTCGGTCCTTGGGCCCCTGTTATCTGTTATATTTATGAATGATGTGTGTGAACTACTTGGCTCTCTATGTCTTCTGTATGCAGATGATCTCAAGCTTCTTTATCATATAAATTCTATCAACGACTGCCTAATACTTCAAAAAGATCTTGACTCACTAATTAATTGGTGCAAATTAAATAGGTTAGAGGTGAACATCGATAAATGTCAGGTACTATCATTTACTCTCAAGTCTGACCCAATTATACACCACTATTCCATACACAATACACGTTTACCTAGGTCAGAACATTTTAGGGATCTTGGTGTAACCTTTGACAATAAGCTGACAGTTACAAAACATTACGAAAATATAATTAGCGAAACATCCAGAACCCTCGGATTTATTACCAGACTTAACCATGAGTTTCACGACATTGATACTCTTAAAACTTTATTCTATTCTTTTATAAGATCAAAACTAGAATACGCCTCATTAGTATTGTCACCAGCATACGATGCACACATAGATGATTTGGAAAGGGTACAACGTACGTTCTTAAAGTTACTTTACCTGAGGACTCATGGTTCCTACCCACCTCAGAGATTTCTTGAGGGGAACTTGCTTCAAATGTTTGACATGTAGTCCCTTAAAACTAGAAGAGGCTACTCTTCCCAAGTATTCCTATTTAAATAACTTAATAATCTTATTGACTGCCCTGATCTCCTAAATAAAATTAACTTTCTTGTTCCTCGCATGGGCTCCCGTCAGAATTTAACATTTTCTTTACCTAGAGCAAGAACAAATAAAGTGCCATTTTCACCCATTTATACAATGTGCAAAACGCATAATGCTTTCGACAACAATTTTGACATATTCAACAGTTCTATCTTCTATTCTATCGCTGAGATACGGACTCTCTTCAAAGAACATGATCCCGACCGTGCATCATGACTCTCCTTATCCGGACCTACCTACTGCTAATACCTCCTAATTATTGATTTGATTTGTTTTATTCTTTTTTATTGTAAATTATTATTTTATAGTTCATGAGGTTCTACTTGTGATTATTGGATACTTTACTGTAGATTATTGTATTTATTTCATAGTTTTAAGCTTAGTTAGGTGCTTTGATTATCTTTGTAATCCTGCTTTGTAATTGGGTCCGAACCTGTAAAGCAGTGTAACTAAATAAATAAAGAAATAAATAAGTTGACGACGCCTTGTCGATATTCGAATGTATGGCTTGAAGAAATAAATTTAAAAAAATATATTACTGTACTTTATGAGGTTTTATATATTCTCAAAAAAAATTTTGGGGGCGAAAGAACCACCACTGACCTGCCATCAGAGCTTTTAAATTAAACAACTAAACCGAATTTTAGTAATTCGTGGTGGCAAAGTTCGGTGCAGCCTTTTTAATTCGAAAACCAAACACGTCCCGCTATTCCGGGCTCAAAAGCGAGGTAACGACAAAGTTTGATTAGGTTTAGAATTAGGTCAATTGCTTAAAATACATTTGGCATATCAACAGGGATACTTAAAATGAAATGTCTTGTAGGACCATTGCTGATGAAACCTATATATTTTCGTATTATAGCCTTAACATTCGATGTTTGTGACACGTTAATAATAACTAGGGTAAAAGAAGAGGGCAAAATTGAGGATGTTTGTCCTCTAGCTAAATAATTAAAGAAATCTGTCGACCATGCTAGAAACAGACGCTGTAGCAATTTTTTCCGTCAAGAAAAATCTAACTCAAATTAACCGAAACTAAAATCGTTTTTTCGCGTTGTCGGTTAATTTTCCTTAAATCTCGTTCTTCCAGTCATTACAATTATTATTCATAGTGAAATAATTATTTCAAAAATGGGGGTTTCAATTTTAGTCCACTTTATTTTAAGAGTGAGCTATAGCGGTTGTCATGGCAACGTCCCATTGAAGACAAAGTGAATACAAAGTGCTCAAAAATTGAATGGATTTAATTAAGAATATTCAGCAGCTAATGTCCAAGCTATATAACCTGAGATATCTAAAACAGTGAAAAGAAAAAATCGATTGGAAATAAATCGGAAGATAGTGCGGGTCGCTCAAGAACTTTTAAGAATTTACTGTAAAAAAATTGTAGGAAATATTGCGATAATTATTATACATGTGCCAGTGTGTGATATTCACTGTATAAGTAGTGCAATCAATAAGAGCATAACTTGCTCTTTTAACGGAAATAATTTCAATTATTGTTTTCCTGTAATAACAATTATTAGAGTTAGAGTAAAATAATTATTAAAAATATAGGGTTTCACACTTTATTTTAAGCGTGAGCTATAGCGGTTGTCATGGCAACGTCCTATTGAAAACAAAGTCAATACAAAGTGCTCAAAAACTGAATATATAATTTCAACAGCTGAAGTCCAGACTACTTAACCTAAGATATCTAAACTAGTCTGCAAAATGAAAAAAAAACAGTTAATAAATAGAGCTGTAAAATTAGAAATAAATTGAAGAAGAACGGGGCAATAAAAAAAAGGAGCCTCAAGAACATCTCACGAGACCAGATTTGCATTTGGCATAGATTAGCAGACGTCAGGGAATTTTAAAATGTAGCACAGTGGCCTTTTGTGCTAGAAATCATTGGCATACTTACTTGGAATTCGGCAATCAATAATTCGTTTGGCCAGGGCTCTTTGTGGAGTATGCCAAATTTATTTCAAGTCTCTTCTGATATTACCTTCCACAGTCTTGATAATTAAAATTATATTTTACGTGACATATCGTGCACTTATGGGCATAGATGTGAAGCACTCTGTTTTCGATTTGGGCTGTCCTATATATTGTCACATAAAGCTCTGACTTCGTTGCAGAAGTTGCGCTGTGCTCTTTCAGGTGACGTAGCTCAGATAGGTAGTTGAGAGAGATGGATAAAAACACTCGGTGTAAAAAATGGCTTGGTTTATTAGCTTCAGGTTGAGTATATAAGGTTGTAAATATTACCAGAATATTTGGAAATGCATATCTCGTAAGAGAGAGGAGAGAGAGAGAGAGAGAGAGAGAGAATTGGCCTGAACGGCGGATAGATTACTTGATCTGGATGAAAGTACTAGTTACGTAGTTTACTTTTTATATGTCGTTAATTTAAGCAGCACTTTGCCTTATGGCGATATTAATTTTCAGTGATTCACTTTTTAAGTTTGCCTGATCAGAATGGCTTTTCCCTTTCGGTAGTTCGCACTGATAGGTCTTTTTTAAACGTGCCTGATCAGAGTGGCTTTTCCCTTTCGGTAGTTCGCACTGAAGATCAAAGTCTGCCAGTATGGGCTGCTGCGCAGCTTTTTATACTAAACTCTGACCTCTAATTCGAGTATTGCTTTGAATTGTCAACAAGGTTAATCAACAGTTTATACTTTAACTAATCACAATTTATAATTGAGTTTCAAGGTTAAGTTCAAACTTTTCACTGTATGATTTTATTTTAATGGACATGGCACGGGACGCATGCCCTCCCCTTAGAAAACGACGGTCCCTGGAGTTTATTACCAGATATGTTATTCCCTTACTACATATACATATTTTTTCATTTTGCACTCAACCTTATATTAACACTTTTTCACTGTCACAATCAGTCCGTACAGGTCCCTGCTCGAACCTGGACTTTCTGGCTGGTTGCATCAGTTTGTTCATTCGGTTTACTTTTTGTCCATTTTGCGTCTTGGTTCAGTTTTGTCCACCTGGTACCATTCCTTGGGTGTCGTCCGTATAAGGACCGAACTGTAGGTCGACATTGAATAGCGCTCCAAGTACATGCAAAAAATATAAACAGAATATTAGTAAACAATATTGACACGTACCTCTTAACCTAATACTTATAATATCGCTAATTAAGAATTTCCCATATATTATCCTTAAATATTTAATTAGTGACTTAAAAATATACTAATTTTCATCCTCTGAAAATATCATCTTATGTTTCAAAAATTAAGATTGCAACCTATAGCTTATATCAGATAAGTATATGGTTAATTCGTGGAATTACAAATTTGAGAAATATTATTTTATATCTTAGTTGGTACACTGTGTATATGATATCAAAAATGAATTATTATTATGTTATCGGTATTATTAAAATAATTGTGAAGTAATTACTGCTTGCATTTTTGCTGGCCTGGTTTATATATCTAAAGAAATTTATATTATTGTTATCCTAAACATTTGTAATAATTATGCTTTTAAAATAATAATAATAATTGTTACCGAAATATTGAATCATTATAAGTTTATCTTACATCTATGTTTAAAAATATGTTTGATATACTTTAGCTCATAATTAACTTGACCCTAATAAATGATGTCGTTGTTGTTTTAGAACAATATTAATTACAACGGGTATTTAAGAAATAAGTGAATTATTTGCACTGTCATCTAAGTTTAATGCTGGTTTGATTTGGCTTTTGTTATTTTTAATTATTATTATCCCTCCCTGAGTATGCGCATTTTCTAAGAAGGATAATGGTTGATTTTTAGTATAACTTAAGCTGCTTAGTTAGTAGGCACCGATTTTGAATGGTTTTGTTTTATATATTCATGTTGGCTTATTCCTATATATATATA
>JAEQML010072996.1:0-15186 GCA_016904865.1 Pissodes strobi
GGCCGACCTCGCTTCGACAATCTCTAGATCGAGAAATTAAAATAAAATTCGCGTTGCTACACATTTCGATTTCGAACCAATTGAATTTAGCGCGTGAAAATAAAGTCGGTGGTAAAATGCCTCGTTTCCGGCTTTCTTAGCGTATACTGTTTTGAATTGGTTGATAGGTTAAGCATCGCGCGCAGTTATTTAATTGCCTTTGAATAATTGGGAAATTCTATTAATTTGAGTGGCTCAATGACAACGCCCTTTTGGCTACTCTGAGTAGTTTTTTTGGTGGATGCCTATACATCGAAATCCCAGGTTTTCATCGTTTAATTCCCTTGGATGAATTACTGAGAGGAACATGTGATTGGTCATGCCGTGCATTCATTGGTTGAGCGAGTTTTTTCGAGGTGGGAATTCTCGCGTGCCCGGCTGCTTTTCGGGTTTCCGATCGCTTGGCGTCACTCTCGATCTTGTGAGTCAAGCAATTATTTTGAACACAGGTTGGATTTAATTTTTGATTTTACCTATTGATGAGATTTTTCCAACCGGGTCATTTTTAACAGTTTCAGTCATTAGTTGTGCCTTATCTTTTCTTAAGTGTTGGTGTCTGAAACAGCTCTTTGTTGGATTTGAATGCTGCTTTTGCAAGGTGAGTTGAGTTTTTTGTGCATTTTGTTTTCTGTGAACGCCATTATTTCAGCATTGTGACGCACGTGGGCGGATTTTTAATTCCCTTTTTAATCTCTTACGCAGAGGTCCAATTGCCCAACTGAAAGCTATCTAGCGATAAGCAACTGGCTACCCCTACACAGGTAAATTATTGTTTTTTTTAAATTCTGATTTATATTTTTCCTTGATGGTTGATTATGATTATCGAGTTATGTGTGGAACCTTGAATATGTGTTGTTTCACAGGATCCTACCGTTAAGTCTACTCCTACCGTTGGGTCTACTCCTCCCGTTGGGTCTATTGCTACCGTTGATCTATTCCACCGTCGGACCCATTGCTATCGTCGGGTTCCTTGCTATCGACGAGCATTGTTAGCGACAGGGTGTTCCTTGGCTACGCCTGTCTAGCGGTACTACCTGTATAGAGTCTTGCAGTACTTCGCCAAGGAAGTCTCCTTTCTAGCGTGAGCAGATCCTTTCTGGAAGCTGCCTGAGGAGTACTCACCAGCCAAGTGTGCAATTTCTAATATTTTTTTTTCATCCATACATTTTGCGGCAAATGCGTGTAATTAACTTACGAACTCTAATTATTTTTTTTGGCTTTGTTTTCGAACAAAGAATAAGTAATTAACATACGATCTCAAATTATTATTTTTTTGCTTTGTTTTCGAACAAAGAATAACTTTTTAACTTTTCTCCTTAATTAAGGTAACATTTAGTCACTCATATTTTTTTTTTAAATGAACTTTGAATTTTTGGGCTAATCTTGTCTAACCTAAGATGCTTGATTTTATTTAATCAAATTCTAAAATTCAGATAGATCCGTTTGATATAGAACAAATCAGATTTTGGATCAAATTGTTTTTTTGAACTTTTAATTGACTGACGCAATAAGGTTGTAGGGCGAACCAGTTTTATTATTATTCTCAATTTTCACGATTTCTGGCTTACGTTAGATAACTATAGATCAGATAACTACTGGTGTTGATACGGCGTAATAGACTTTGCGTTATAGTTAATTTTTATTGTGGCCTTTGTTGTTTTTTTATATTCAAACAAACGGTTCTTTATCTTTGTCGTGCCGGCAACTTGACCGGGGATTACTTACGCGTAAATTGACATACGTTAAGGTCTATAATTTATTGATGGCTATAATAACGCCAGGTCTAACTAGTTTCTTCATATATTGTTTTTGCGGCAGTTTTCAACGTCGCTTAACTGAACCGCATAACCATAGATAATTAGTAATACGGCACTGTAATGGAACATGATGCGAAGTCCGTGAATTAGTCTTTGATTAAGTGAATATTTGAGTTGCTTGAATTTTCCCTCAATATTGACGCTATTTTCTTTCATTATTATTGCATAAAGCCTTCGTCGTAAATTACGATTGAATATTTCGGCGTTGGTTAAGATAAAGCGTGTAATGTATCTCTTCAAGTAACCGAGTAAAGACTACCTTTTCTCGTTTAAAATACAGTGTTACCATAAAAATGATAACCTTGTACACACTCTTGATATTTGAGTCACTATTTTAGAATCAAATCGGCTTTTAGAAGTGGTCGTTTTTTGTCAAACTAGCTTGGAGTTATTGTTTAGTATCCTTTTGTGTTTAGCTTTCTTATATTTGTAGTTGTTCTACTACAGTTTTGATTTTGCTATTTGACATAGCAGTTATCAGCATTATTAGATATCTCAAGTCGTTAAATACTCATGTTAATAAAAATAATATAATAAATGTATGTATAAACATAATTTAAAATATTTGAAATTTCTTTATAAAACATCACGAAGTGTTAAACAACCTACGTTTATAACTTTTATTGCATCTTGCACAAATAAAAGATTTTAAGTTTAGGTCCCAAAGACAAACTTGTCTTACTCTATCCAGTACGTCAATTGATCCATTTAAATTTTCGTTATTTTTTGTATTACTCAGTATAATGCATATTTGATCTAATTGCTCTTGAACCTTTTTTATGTATTTTATGAAATATATTTTTTTTATTTTAGGCTCCCAACATGCATGCAACAATTTTGGCAAACTATACAAAACCCTAAATTCTCCACACGTGCACAAGTCTCGCGATTGCGTGAACAAAAAGTTATTCCAAAGTAAGAGTTGTGGAAAAGTCCTTAAGAGGAAAGAATATATTTTGAAACATCACATTTATGTTAATGCTGAATGTGCCAGAAGCGCCGTAACGGAAGATTGTTTTGATCAAATTTTCGGTTATTGATTGAAGGCATGACCGTACGAAGGGCTTCAAATCTAACTACAGTTTGGCGTGGAAAAGTCCTTAGGAGAAAAGAATATTTTAAAAATTACATTTATCTTAATGCTGAATGTGCCAGAAGCGCCCTGAGGGAAGCTAGTTTTGATCAAATTTCCGGTTATTGATTAAAGGCTGAAATTTTCTCGTCCTTTGATCTTTTTTTTTCTTATGACCAGCTGTGATATTTCATTAGTAGTAATAAAGCCGATCCTTTGTTTGTTTATTTACCTGTTTTATTTAATTAAATCTTGATTACAACTCCGAAGGAAAGGCCCGCTTCAGTAAGTATTTGTTTTTTTTTTCTTATTTGCTCTCAATAATTGAAACGTTCTTGAATTACTTTTGATTAATACTCGAGTATTTGTTTATGGCTCAGTTTAGATATTTTTGATTTATTTTTGAGTATTTGTTTCTCGCCGGCTTTAGTTTTTCGGCTAATTTGGGTTCTTGCTTACTACCGACTTTGATTTTTGATTAATTTCTGAGTAGATGTTTTCCATTATGAATACTGATAAATTCCCGGCTTATATATACCTGATCTAATTTTCTAACTTGTTTTTTTTGATTTATTGATCGGTTTTTTTGATAGACATAAATAACAAATTTTTGGTATTCATTTATTTTGTCGCGAAGCCTAAGCTAAAACGAGTTCCATATTTCAACTTTGGGGTATTTCTCGCTTGTGCTGTCTACAAGCCCGTGGCGCCTTAAATCAACCCACCCCTGCTCTCTGACATTTGCTCTAGGGCCTAATTTATACGATCGGCGATAACTCGTTTTAGTCTACGCATTGACATACTTTAATTCATTCAATATATATTTTTTAAATTCCCAAAATTAGAATTTTTTCTTTTGGTTTGGGATTATTCACTCCCAGTTCCTTCTAAGCTGGACTGACGGATTTGCGCCCATTAGAAGGACAGAAAGAGCGTAATACATGTTTTTATAAAACTTTGATAATAATGTTGTGCGCTCTTTTTGTGACTAAGACGCACGCAGAAAATGGATAAGCGCAAAATGCTATATCTAAAAATAATATCTAGCAAAATACATCTAAGAAGAATCGTTAGACAAGCAGACGCCACATTTGCTAAGATATATTCAAAATAATTCCTGGGGATAAAAAAATTCATGTCTGTCATCATTTTAGATTTGATAACTGATAAATATTTAACAACTCACTAGGCACTCTTAATTTCCGAAGGATCACAATCTATTTACAGCGACGGTGTTTTTTGCCTTTTGCGCTAACTAAAATAAATGATTTTCATCTAAATTTTTTATCAAAAATCACATGTACTCTAATCTGAGATTTGCCCAATGAAAAATGTTTAATAACTCACTAGGCATTTTCAATAAACGGGGAAGTAAAGTGTAGGCACAGCACTCGTATCGCAGAAGGTTTAAGAACTCACTCAACATCCCCAGTTCTAGAACAATCAAAAATATATCTGGAGCATCTTTGTTTATTCGTCTTTTAATTAAGCTAAATAACCGAATTTAATCTATGTTCAAAATTTTATCTAAAATCCAAATTTACTGGCATTTGACATCTGACGGATATTTAGCGGCTTACTTTAAGCATTAAAAAATCAAACTATGTACTGCAACGATGTTCTTTTGCATTTTAAATTGATGATTTTAGCTGTTGTCAAAAAATTTATAAAATGTAAATGTACCGGCATTTGAGATTTGACAGCTGGATAATGTAACAATTCATTAAGTATCCCCAGTTAACAATTAAGTAAAATCAACGTACACCAATAGCATTTCTTTTATATTTTGAACTAAGCAAAATATCCGATTTTTACGCATTTTAAAAATTATATTAGAAATATCAATGTATCGACATTTTAGATTTACCAACTGGGGAATATTTTACAATGTACTAAACATTCTCAATGCCCAAGAGATGGAAATCTGTCTATAGACCGCTATAGCAGCGGTGTTCTTTTATTACGAAAAATTACTGATTTTACCTACTTTTAAAATACTTAGTTATTATCAAATTTCAAATGTACCTGTTTTTGAGATTTTAAATTTTAAGAGCAGTAATGGCGCTTGCTTTTAGCCATTGGAATTTAACAGAATAATTGGTTTGGCCAGGGTTATCCAACGAGGACTAGACAAGGCGATTTTTTGACTTCCCCTGTACTTTTATAAAAAAACTGAAATAGCCATTTTATGTGATTTTCTCTCGCGAATTCGGATATGTTGAGCAAGAAACATATTTTTTTTTATGGCAGTGCACACAAACTAAAGTTAGACCCTATGGCGCTCGACGAGCGGTGTGTGTGCGAAGATGTTGATTGACACGGCTCTTGAATATTTGTAAGTTGTAATTAGTGAGAAACAGATATCCTGGGAGTGAGTTCCACAGTGATGCTCTAGGTGTTTCCAGTTGTACGACGAACTGGCGCGCTCTCGCCGTCTGTCGTGACTGTCTGACAGGATCTGCCAGGGGCGGGATAAGGCGAACCAAATCCTGGGAACATCTGCCGTGAAAGTATCTGTAAAACTGAGATATCTCGGCTACATGTCTGCGATGTTCCAGACTATCTAGATTCCGGGTCAACTCCAGCAGCTTTAGGGTGTGCTTTGGTGCGGCACCCCAGATATGTGAGCAATATTCTAAGCACGGTCTTATTTGCGCTTTGTAGAGCAAGAGGAACTGCTGCGGTGTATAGAGTTTTTTGTTGCGAAATAGCGCACCAAGCTTCTGGGAGGCTGATTTTGCGATGTTAGCAACGTGGTCATGCCAGGACATATTGCTGTTGACCGAGATACCCAGCAGTCCGATTGACGAGGATGAAGGAATGGTCGACCCTGCCATAATGATGTCAGGGCCCGCTGTATTGGCCCTCTTGGTAAACGTGGCTGCTTGGGTCTTTGCTGCATTGAACTGGACCAAATTTCGGTCTCCCCAAGTTTGAACTTTCTCCAGGTCTTGATTAATTGCTGTAATCTGCTCCTGTCTGCGGTGATGAGTCTCAGTCGCTGATAAGGGTTTTTCTGATCTAAAGTGGGAGACAAGGGTACTGTCATCTGCAAAACTGTAAACAGTATTATTTGTTTCGGTCAGCAGGTCATTAATATAAATGAGGAACAGAGTTGGTGAAAGTATTGCGCCCTGAGGCACGCCCGCGTTGATGGTGAATGTGTTCGAGATGTGTCCATCGACTGCAACGTGCAGAGATCGGCTCTTAAGGAAACTGGCAAGCCAGCTGCAGAGAGAGGCTGGCAGTCCGAAGGACGGTAGTTTGTTGAGCAGTCCGTCATGCCAAACTCTGTCAAATGCCTTTGAAATATCCAACGCAATCGCTCGAGACTCTCCGTAGTTCTCAATTGCCCTACTCCATATATGAGTGACATAGGCCAATATATCTCCTGCCGATCTCTCGTTGCGAAAGCCGTATTGATTATCGCTGATTATTTTGTTGTTCTCGAGGTACTTGAGTAGTTGCTGATTGACTACACGTTCCATGACTTTGGAGATAATTGGAAGCAAGGCAATTGGACGATAGTTTGAGGGCGTGGTTTTCTTGCCTTTTTTTGGAACAGGTTGCACTCGAGCGACTTGCCAAGAAGATGGGTAAATCCCTTTTCCGTAAGACAGAGGAAAAAGCCTGGAAAAAACGGGTGTTAATTCGTTGGCGCAGTTCTTTAACACGATGGCAGGTATTCCATCCGGTCCTGATGCCTTTTGCGTATCTAGATTTTTAAGGATTTTACGAATATCATGGTGATGAAATTTGACTTCTGCCATGGTAGTGTTGATGTTCGATATGGTGGGGAGAGTCTTGCCTTGGGTGACGTCTAAGGTAGAGTGCGAAGAAAATATTTTGGCGAGCATGTTTGCTTTTTTCCTTGGCTGTAGTCGCCGTGATGCCACCTTCGTCTGTCAAAGGTGGGAGAGACGTTTCTGTAAAGTTGTTACTTACTGCCTTTGCTGCCGACCAGAAATTCCTGAAGCCACTGGGGCATTGCAACAGTTTATTCCTGATCCTTTGATTGTGTTTGTCCTTAGTTTCGTCGATAACACGCTTGCATTCGTTTCTCGCTTCGACAAAATAATTGCGATTTTCAGCGGTCTGATTTTGCTGCCAGTTCTTGTAGGCTTGCTGTTTCCTACCCACAGCTCTTTCGCATCTTCTGTCGAACCAGGGCTTTCCTTTTGATGGTGACTTGATGGAATTTGAGATGTATGCTTCCATTCCTGAGGAGATTACTTGCGTGATCTTCGCAGCAGACTGACGGGTCGTCAGCGCCAAAGCAGACGCCGAGCCAAGGAAAATCTAGGTAGAACTCCCTTAGATCGTCCCAGTCTGCAGAATTGTAATGCCCGATTTGGCGAGGCAATGGTGGATCCTTCTGTATGAGTGGCAATTCACAAACCGTTGTAATAAGTTTGTGGTCGGAAGTACCTAATGGCGGACCAACTGTAACTGTGTACTGGTCAGGATTGGTGGTTAGAAAAAGATCCAGGAGGGCGGCGAATTCGCCCCTCTCTGAGATTCGAGTTGGTTCGTCTACAATTTGTGTAAGCCCGCAGCTGATGGCGAATGCTTCAGCCTCTCTACCTTCGTTGTCGGTCTTGTTGTTATGCTTGAGCCAGTTGGTGTTGTGGGCATTGAAGTCTCCCAGAACGATTATTTCTGAACTGGGGTGATCAACCTGTATTGAGTCAAAAGTGGTAGCTAGTGTTGAAAAAAAGCATTGGTAGGCTCTGTCGCTCGGAGGGCGATAGAGACAACATATAAACTTGGCGGTGAACTTGAGCCACATAACGTCAAGGTTATTCGGTTCGAGTGTTTCCTCGCGGTGACATGAAAGGTCGCTTCGGACAAAAAGGCATATTCCGAACTTATGTCTAAATCGGGTATGTAAGTCGTAACCAGGATAGGGGTAGTTCACTGTTGTTGTTGTAGAACACACTTGTGTTTGTGTAAGGGCTAGTATGTGTGGTCTATTTGCTTGTAGATGTTGGTGTAACGAATTTATGTTTGTATTTAGGCCTCTTATGTTGCAGAAATCAATTCAAGTTGATTTATTATCAAATAATAGTGCTAGGGGTCACTTTAATATATTTTTAAATGGGATGTATATAGTCGCATATTTGGATTGTGCGAAAAAGTCTAGACAGATTTCATGAATAATATCCTATACCTATCTCTAACGGTGTTTGAAATATTGACAGTTGAAAATCGACCATTTACCAAGTTTGACAGCTTTTACAATCTAAACGGCTAAAGATAGAACAAAACGCTTTGCACTTTCCTATATTGGTTTTTTATAAGCTATCGTATGACACTAACTTTTTATTTAACCAGAGGTTAAATTTATCCGGGATTTTTCAACCTCTGGTTAAATCTAAAGTTAGTATCATACGATAGCTTATGAAAAACCAATATAGGAAAGTGACAACCGTTTTGTTCTATCTTTAGCCGTTTAGATTTTACAAGCTGTCAAACTTGGTAAATGGTCGATTTTCAACTGTCAATATTTCAAATACCGTTAGAGATAGGTATAGAACATTATTCATGAAATATGTACACTGTGGGCAAAATTAAATTGGAACCCTCTTTAATGCTTAATAACTTTTTTATTTTCAAAGGATTTTTAATAATTTTTGGATATGTTATGGCCTAAGGTATTGGGATTAAAAAGAACTTTGCAAAGAAGATCTACTTCAGTGGCGTACAGAAACGCGGGTATTTTTTAAAACCAATGCATTTCAGGTCGTTGCGAAAATCGGCCAAATGAAATAAAGATGTAAAAATGGGCAAAAAAGATTTGAAAGTGTTCGGAATATTGACCATTAAAAAACCAGGTCAATACAAACAAAATTAAAATTGATATTTTAATTTTGATAAAACCATGTCTTGTAGGCTAAGTTAAATTTGATCCTTTTTTAATGGTTAATGACCTTTTATTTTCAAAGGATTTTCTATCATTTTTGGATATGTTATGGCCTAAGGTATTGGGATTAAAAAGAACTTTGCAAAGATGGTCAACTTCAGTGGCGCACAGAAAAGGAAGTATTTTTCAAAAGCAATGTATTTCAGGTCGTTGCAAAAATCGGCCAAATGAAATAAAGATGTAGAAATGGGCAAAAAAGATTTGAAAGGGTTCGGAATATTGACCATTACAAAAACTAGGTCAATACAAACAAAAATAAAAATTGATATTTTAATTTTGGAAAAACCATCTCTTGTGGGCCAAGTTAAATTGGATCTTTTTTAATGCTTAATGACCTTTAATTTTCAAAGGATTTTTTAAAATTTTTGGATATGTCTTGGCCTAAAATATTAGATTCAAAAAGAAATTTGTAAAGCGGGTCTACTTCAGTGGCGTACATTAAAATTTAAAATTATAATTTTTTTAATTTTAACAATTTTAAGTAGATTAAAAATTTAGGCCATAACTTATCCAAAAATGAAAAAAAAAATCCTTTGCAAAAAAGTCACTAAGCATTAAAAATTGATCCAATTTAATTTGGCCCGCAAGACATGGTTTTAATAAAATTAAAGTATAAATTTTAATTTTGTTTATGGTGACGATTTTGTATCATTTTTGAAAATGTTATGGCCTGACATTAGAATCAAAGAAAACTTTGCAAAGCGGGCTACTTCATTGGCGTACAGAAATTTTGAATCTACTTAAAATTTTTAATATAAAAAAAATATTTTAAATTTTAATGTACGCCACTGAAGTAGATCCGCTTTACAAATTTCTTTTTAACTCTAATATCTTAGGCCATGACATACCAAAAAATTACAAAAAATCCTTTGAAAATAAAATGTCATTAAGCATTAAAAAAGATCCAATTTAATTTGGCCCACAAGACATGGTTTTTCCAAAATTAAAGTATCAATTTTTATTTTTGTTTGTATTGACCTAGTTTTTTAATGGTCAATATTCCGAATCCTTTCAAATCTTTTTTGCCCATTCCTACATCTTTATTTCATTTGGCCGATTTTTGCAACCACCTGAAATACATTGGTTTAGAAAAATACTCCCTTTTCTGTACGCCACTGAAGTAGACCGTCTTTGCAAAGTTCTTTTTAATCCCAATACCTTAGGCCATAACAAATCCAAAAATAATAAAAAATCCTTTGAAAATAAAAGGTCATTAAGCATTAAAAAAGGATCCAATTTAACTTGGCCCACAAGACATGGTTTTATCAAAATTAAAGTATAAATTTTAATTTTGTTTGTATTGACCTGGTTTTTTAATGGTCAATATTCCGAACCCTTTCAAATCTTTTTTGCCCATTTTTACATCTCTATTTAATTTGGCCGATTTTTGCAACGACCTGAAAAACATTGGTTTCGAAAAATACTCCCTTTTCGGTACGCCACTGAAGTAGATCGTCTTTGCAAAGTTCTTTTTAATCCCAATACCTTAGGCCATAACATATCCAAAAATGATAAAAAATCCTTTGAAATTAAAAAAGTTATTAAGCTTTAAAGAGGGTTCCAATTTAATTTTGCCCACAGTGTATGTCTATAGACTTTTTCGCACAATCCAAAAATGCAATAATATACATGGCATCCCATTTTAAAAAATATCAAAGTGATCACTAGCACTTTTATTTGATGTTCAATTGATTTTTGCTCAACATATCCGAATTCGCAGGAGAAAATTACATAAGACGGCTATTTCAGTTTTTTTTTTTATAAAAGTAGAGTGAAAGTCAAAAAATGCCTTGTCTAGTCCTTGTTGGATAACCCTGAACCTATTTCTTAGGCATTTAATTCAAATATATCGGCACTTGAAATTTAATAAAACACGCTTTAATAGCAAACTGAAGTAAAAAGTAGAAAATAATTATCAAGTATGAAGAGTCTGTTCTACAGCGATAGAAAATCAACTAATTCAATATAATTAAATAATTTGTAATATATTTAAAACGATAATTGATTTATTATCAAAATAATTTAATTTATTGTCAAAAACGTGGGATGCATTTTGCTATATTTTATAACTCAACTTTTATAGAGAGCTAGCAATGAAATATTTGTAACATTTGATGTCAAGCACCCCACACTTTTCTACAATAAAATTAATTTTTTTGTTATTAAATTAATTCTTATTTTAAATGTATTACAAATTATTTAATTATAATGAATTAGTAGGCTTTCTATTAGTATAGCATAAACTCTTCATACTTAAAAATTATTTTCTACTTTTTAGTTCAGTTTTCCATTAAAGCGTGTTTCTTTTTTTTAACTATAATTTATTTTCTTATTTTTATTCTCAAATTTAAATCAAAAATAATTTTAACCAAGAGACTGGATTTTTAAAATGTATGTGTGACAATAATAGATCTAAAACTATTTCATTCATGTTCTCGTAACCTTGCCATTTCATCTAGTGCATCACCATTACAGTCTCCCTCAAAATTTTTACATTCAAATGTATATAAAATGTTCAAATTCAAATTTTTTGCGAAATATTTTTGTTTAAATTTTCTTTAACAGTTTTTAATTTGTTTTTTTTTAATTTTTATATTCAAATTTTTTTTTTATAAATTTTAAATTATTTTAATTCGGATTTTTTTTAATTCAAAATTTTTTTCGCAGTTTATGAAATCAATTATTTTTTAAATTAAAATTCGGTTATTCATTTTAAGTTTTCCGTTCAACTTTTTTTTTGGTTAACATTTTTTAATTAAAATTTTTTGCAGTTTATTGATTCGAATCCATTTCCTGATTTTTTTTTATTTCCTTTTAATCAATGTATGGACATTTTAGATTTAACAACTGGGGAATATTTTTATAATGTACTAAACAATTCAATGACTAAGAGATGGAAATCTGTCTGTAGACCGCTATAGCAGAGATGTTCTTTTATTAAGCAAAATTCCTGATTTTATCTACTTTTAAAATACTTAGTTATTATTAAATTTCAAAAGTACCTACCTGTATTGGAGATTTAAAATTTTAAGAGCGTAATGTGATTTGACAATTGAGGATTATTTAACAACTCACTAAGCATTCGCAATATACGGAAGAACAAAATATTTCTATAACAACTGCATTTATTTCGTTTCTTGAATGCAACAAAATAACCGTTTTTTGCCAATTTTTAAAGTGGTTTTGAAAATTCAAAAATTCCCGTATTTGGTATTTGGTAACTGGGAAACCTTTAACATGATTGGGATCACAATCTACACACGATGTTTTTTTGCCGGCTTTTACCCATATTAAAAATTCATTCAATTCATCTACGATCTACAGCAACAACGCTTTTTGCTTTTTGCATTATGCAAAATTACTGACTTATTAATTATTTTTAAATTTATCGGCGTTTTAGATTTGATAACCCAAACTACCGAAAATTCAAAATCAATCAGCAGCGACGGTATTTTTCTTTGTAATAAATAAAATATAACCGACCCTTCACCTTTTCTGCAGTGTTAATACCAACTTAACTCAATTAAAATTAATAAGCGTTCTTAATTACCGAGGGATCAAAACATATTTGCAACAACGTCGTTTTTGTCTTTTAAAATGAACAAAATAACCGATTTTTACAAATGTTTTAAATTACATCAAATATTCAAATGTACCTTCAATGACCACTGTGGAATATTTAACCATTTACTAGGCATTCTCAACTACCTACAGCCATGGTTGTCTCTTAGTATTCCGAAACGCACAATAGGCCTATGATGGCCGCAGTGCCAGAGTCTATAGATATTCTAAATGTGACAGTGCTATGGAAAAGGAATGAAATAAAAAAAAGTTATCATGAATTATTTAAAATATATGTGCGACAATAATGCTCTTTTGCCTTTCGAATTAAGCAAAATAATCGATTTTTACCCATTTTGGAATGTAATTAACAGTTCCAATGTATCTGCAGCGTTGTTTTTTGGCCTTTTGGATTGAACAAAATAATCGATTTTTACCCATTTCTAAAGTGTTAAAAATTTAAACATAAGGACGGTATGTTTTGCCCTTTGAATTAAGCAAAATAAATGATGTTCATCAATTTTTAATAAGTTTATAAAAATTCCAATGTACTCATTAATTATTCCCAATTAAAAACAGATTAAAATCTACGTGCGTTTTTTGATTTTTGAATTATGTGAAATTACCGATTTTTACTCATTTTTTTTAAATGATATTACAAATTCAACTTACTAAGTATTCTTAATTTTGAGAGTACTTAGGTAATTACCGAGGGATCAAAATTTGGATACAGCAACGATGTGGTTTGCATTTTGAATTAAACAAAATAAATGATTCATCCTTAATTGGTATACCGACATTTGAGATTGAATGAACTGAGGAATGTTTAAACACTCACTGGGCATTCTCAATAAACAGGGGAGCAAAATAAATTCACAGCAATCGTGTTTTTTATGCCAATAAAATTTTTGAAAATGCAAATATTCCCCCATTTGAAAAGTTGAACTTTTTTTTTTGTTATAAATTCAGACCAACAATATATACAACGTGTTAATAACAGTTACATTTTGTTTAAGATATTGCGATTAATAGTAGTACTCAGTTGATTAGTACCAGATTTGAAATTTATTTACCTTGTCACTATTGTTAATGTGGTACATTTCCAAAAATAATGTACTTTTGCCATTGTTTTATTATCTGAGATTTTTACATCGTGCTAAGTAAGAGATCAGAACCTACCCAAAACAACGGTGTTTTCTGTCTTTTGAATTTAACAAAATTCCGGATTTTTACCTATATATTTAATGATATTTAAAAAAACATGCCGTTATTTGAATTAGTCTTAATGTTTGACACCTCATTAAGTATTACCAATTAAGGATGAATTAAAATTTACGTACAGCACTGGCGTTCTTTTGCCTTTTGAATTAAGCAAAATATCCGATTTTTAGCCAATTTTAAAATGGCATTAGATACTCAAATATATCGACCCACAGCCACCTGCCTCCACGTTCCAGCCGCGAAGTACAAACAACGGCAACGCTAGATGAAGATATGTTAGTCACGTGACATTTGGCACGTCTAGTATGTAAACTTAAGGGAAACAGGTTGGGGTTCGGGTTCGGTTCTCCTAATTAAATTGCATTTTTTTACCGGGTTTTCGCTAATATTTTACAAAAACCTTATTTGGAATGATTGCCAGGAACCTCTATGAAGTGCTAGTTACTATTTTTGGTTCGGATTCTCCGTAATATCAGTAAAATGGTAACAAATCAACGAAAGCCGGCGGCCGGCCGGTCGTGGTCGTTAACTTACTCTAATGGCGGCAAATAATATTTTTGATCTTCTTCGTTTTCTTTGTAGTTCTCGCTGGTGAAGTAATGTGAACATTCTGTGCCCAGGTCATTTATTGATAGTGTTGTTTATTTTAGCTTATAACCGATTTGTATGTATAAGTAAGTGAATTAGATTTAAAATTAATGAAAATATATGTAGATTCATAAGTTTGGAAATGTAGTAAGTCGGAACCATATTTTTTTTACATTTCGTTTATTTATTTATCAACCTGCCAAATCCATGCTGTATTCCTGGGTGCAATTCAAATTATCCTAATGCTTTAAAAGCAGGGGAAGGGAGTGAATCAGTTTTCCACTTCACAAAAGATAAAATTCTCTGAAAATTCAGTGGCTAAAAGCCATTCTAAGTGCTGATTATTTAGTGGGCGTGGTGTAGTTTGTGCAAAAATTCGTGAGGGTATTTCTCTCTTACAAAAAAAAAACACTAAAGTAAGACCACATTTAACAGCTGTTCCATGCATTTTCCCAGTTTGCCTGCTTATTTGTCAAAAACTGTTCCCGTTCCTAGAAAAAGTGCAGCGGAGCGAAACAAGAAGCATCAAGAGCATAACTTTCAGTTTAATCAAGCTTTCGAACAATCAGATTTAATTAAAAGTTTTGAAGATATTTTTAATTATTTACAGAAAATCAGTGTTCCTGAATTTTGAGAAGTTATAATTGCAAGTGACTTAAAAATTTATTTTTATAGTCTAGATTTGACTAATGAGTGTATCGTTACGTTTTTCCCGTGGGTTCTAAACGTAATCACAACCTTTACTTCAACTAATTTTCTCTTTATTCTTTATCACTCTATACAATTAACACACTAAACTACTCTTGTAACTTTACAACTAATAGCTCTTTACAATTCATCACTCAATGATTAACTAACTAACTCAACACGCTTTCTGCCTGCTTTTTATATACAATCTAAAATCTATCACGAATACTCCGGAAGAAGCGAGGCCACTCTATATGATTCTCGGCCAATCTAGAGAA